>CDFI01107235.1:0-22552 GCA_000826405.1 Acanthamoeba divionensis | reverse complement strand
GCTCAGATGGTGGCTTGTACCTTGCTTCTGGTATAGGCGGCGTAACAAGCGGTGAGCCCTCCCAGAGAGGTGCCTGCTATGCCCTGCGTGCTATAGTCGGACCGGAGGCCAAACGTGGCCTTTACAAGCGGCAGCACGTTGTCCTGCACGAATCCTAGGAACAGCTCACCTGGTGCAAGATGAAGTGAGTGACGAAGGTTGTACAACAACAACTTCAATATCAAACAACAACAACAACAACAATCACAAGTGATTTGGACTTACTGCCGCCACTCGGGCCAAGTATGTTGCTGCTGCAGTTGCAGAAGCCCGGGTCTGTGCTGGGACACGGGGAACAACTTGCCTCGCATGGAGAGAAGGTCAGTTCGTAGGTGCGCGTGTCCGGCAGGCTCGGCACGCCCACCGCCACCACCTCCATCGCTTCACCGCTCATCATGAGGGCGCCGAGCGTGTCATTGAACCAAGGCAGCCACTGCCCATCCAAAAGGACCACAATGTTCGTGATCCGTGGCAGCGGATTCTCAACGAGGGAAGGAGGCAGGTAGACGAAGATCGGACGCGTGTTGTTCAGCTGGGGCGAGTGGACGTCTGGCAGGGTCTCAATGACTCCTCGTTGCGTGCAGAAGAACGGATAGATGTCCAAGACCGTCTGCTGGTGGATCCCTGGCAGTTGGACAAACGTGCGCGCTCCCAAGTTGCGAGAGAAGCCATAGTTGATCAGACACAGATCGTCCTTTCTAATGATGCAGAGAGATGAGAAAAAGAGAGAAAGAAGGCCAAAAGATTGTCACCAAGGGGGGACTCACCCTACGAGGTAGGTAACGCGGATGACGGTCAGTTCGATGTGGGCATTGGCCCAAGTGGCGTTGAAGGTGAGACGCTTGAGCCATACATCGGGGGCGATACGTTCCATGAGGCCGTTGGCAGAGGGCACCATGTTGGTGGCATTGCTGGAGTCGAAGTCAATCACCGTCCAGTTGAGGTTGCTCCCGAGGAGCAGCCCACAGCTCTCGCACAGCGCTGCAGCAGGGTAGTGCACCCTCACCACCAACGAGCCCTCCCCCTCCTGGCCTGCTGCCATCACATTCGTGCTGCCCCAATACAGTGTCAACGCGCTGCAACAGAGAACGAATGCGCAGAGATAGCCCCCTTTGTACATTTTCGAGCAGTTCACGGTAATCATCATCAAAGGAATGAAATCCAAGAAGAAAAGATACACAAGAAAACTCTCAGCAGTGTTCCATCACTTTGCAAGCAACATGTCAGAGCTGTCAATATATCACGAGTTCCAGGTTCTCTCCAGAGCATTGCTACAACGCTCTTCTTTGTGAATTGAGAGAACAAAATTCTAATGTTCAAATCCAAAGCAAATCGTTGACATCAATCAATCCAATCTAAATCTAAATCTAAATCTAAATCTAAATCTAAATCTAAATCTAATCAGTTGCATTTCAACCACCACAGGCCAGCATGTGCTCTCCTTTAGAAGCAAGTGGAATGAAGAGGTGTAATACAGGCAGTCAAACACGAGAAGCAAAGAGAGAGAGAGAGAGAGGAGCAGAGCCAGACACGGGTTTGTTTGTTTGTTGGGTTATAATAAATAAACAATTTAAAGAATAAGAACCACTACACTCGACACTACACTGCACTACACACACTACACAAAAGGCCACACACACACACACATGTGTGTCATGTATGTGTATGATATGTGTGTGAATGTGAATGTGTTGAATGTGTGTGAATGTGTTCTTCACCACAAAAATGATACAATGAAGGTGGGCATATGCTGATCGATCAGGAGGAGGAGGGGGTTGAAGTTCAGAGGCTGGCCATCATCGCTGTAAAGTGTTGGAAGAAGAAGAAGCAGCTGAATGAAGTTTGCTTGCTTGTTTGCTTGCTTTCTTGCTTTGTCCCTTCATTCATTCATTCATTCATTCAAGGCTGTTCAATATTCAATGAGCTTCATCATTATTATTAGCTATGTGACTGGAGTCTCTTTCTACAACTGCTGCTGCTACTTTCTTGTCCTTCTTGGCCTTCTTCTCCTTCTTGGCAGCTGTAGTCACCTTGGTGGGAGACACTTTGCTGCTGCTGCTATCTTCACCCTTGGCGGCCTTCATTGTCGTCTTCGCCTTGACGACTCTCTCCTTCGCTTTGGCTTTGGCTTTCTCCTTCTCCTTCTCTCCCCTCTCCTCTCTGCTCCACGTCTCGCTGGGCCTCTCCTCTCTGCTCTTCATCTCAGCAGCGACAGCAAGGGCAGCAGCAACGGCAGCATCTTCCTCTTTCCTCTCTTTCTCCCTTTCACGATCTTCTAAGACTCTGTGATGATGATGATGATGCTGATGATGATGATTGACATCAACATGGCCATGTTGTTGTTGTTGTTGTTGTTGTTCATTATTCTGATTGTTCTCTTTGCCTCCTTCTCTGTCCTTCTTTTTCACCTTTGCATCCAACTTCTTCATCAGCTTGGCTGGCGATGGCACCCTGGCCCCATCACTCTTTTTGCCTCTCTTCAGTTTCTTCTTCCCCTTCTCTTTCTCTTTCTCTTTCTCCTTCTCCTTCTTTCGTTTTTCTTTATCTTCAAAACACGTCCTCGACCTTTCTCGTTGCACCTTAGGTGTGGCCTTCTCCTCCTTCTCCTTCAGTTTTTCTGGTTTGCTCTTCGATCTCTCCCTTCCTTCTCTTTCTCTTTCTCTTTCCTTTTCCCTCTCTGCTTTTGCAGCCGCCTTCTTGTCTTTCTTTCTCTCCTTCTCTTCTCCATCACCGTTCTCCCTCGGCTCTTCTCTCCACCGGCTATCCCTCTCCTCCCCATCACCGTTCTGTTTTACATCTGCGTCCCTATTTTTTACTTCTTTTGTCTTTTCTACCTTTTTCTTTTTCTTATCTTCTTCTTCTTCTCGCCCTTCATTTTGCACATTGTCTTCCTTGATTCTGCTCTTCTCCCGTTCCTTTTCCTTTATCTTTATATTCTTTTCTTTTCTATCTTTCCCTTCCCCTCGTGATTGTTCCTCCCTCTCTTTTGGCTTTTCATCTCCTTTTCCATTCTCTGGTGGAAGATAAACACCATCCATGCTTTGATTCAAAGCACTCTCTTTGACCCTGATTGCAGCAACCTCAATATCATTCTTAAAGTCATCCATGGAAGACATACTATTCAGCCACCTAATGTGAGTGCATGCAACAGCCATATCAGAAACAAATATAAGATGCTGTCAACAGAGCAATAAAAGACTCCTTGTGCTATGTTGAGAAATGTTTACCTGACGAGCACGCTTCCTCCAAGTACGCTGTCACTGCTATCTTCACCAGGAGAAGCTTGGGAAAATATAGCGCCATAGCGAGACCCAGGGCATGGAAATCTAATGTGGAGGTACTCTGAATGTTCATGGCAGTGGCATAACTCTGTTAGAAAAGGCCCTGTGTATTCTAGTATGGAACAAATGGTCTGAGAAAAATGGCTCAGGAGACTTACCTTTTCCAACAAAGCTTTTGACTAATAGCTGGTTTATAAAATCAACTATAAAAGTTGTATGGCTAGACCACACGTATCGTAGAGTTGTAACGCTGCCGCTCCCATACATAGCGTGAAAGCCCAGTGATTCTGAGGACGCCGATGTATCCCCCACTGCCTTTTCTCTCTCCATTTCGATCAAAAGTTTTGGCTTTGCAGGGAAAAGCAGCTGATAGCCGAGATCAGGCTGGTTCTTATCATAATATATTCTGACGTGCTTTACTTTTCCTTGCTTCTTGCCATTATTTTGTGATGGATCCAAAATACTTAGATTGAGCCTCATATTGTCTTTTTTACCAGCCACATTAGCGCCACCATCGCTAGCGTGGCTGTGCCTATTTTTACTGCTACTATTCCCAGAAGAGTTGCCAAATGCTTCTGGGGTCTCATCTTCGGCAGAAGTGGATGGGTCAGCCACATAAGAGATGATCCACCCTCCTCTGACGCTCTCGTTGTATCGGACCAAAAATGTGCCAGTTGGTTGGTAGGCCAGCAGGCTCCGCGCTTGTTTGTTCGTAACCGCTCCGTGGAACCACCTTAGTCAATTGTTTGAATAGGATATCAAACGTCAGCGAATTTAGTATCTTTGGAGAGAAACAGATGGAAAAAGAGGACGTACGGGCATCGCAAAATAGAGATGACTTTCTTGGTGATATTGGGTAGGCCCTTGCTTGGCTCGGGGATAAGAGGTCCGAACCAACTGCAAAAATCTCCAAAGTTTTTAAGAGTAACTACATGAGTCGGACTTGCCTCTGTTGCTGTAGGCAGTCAAAGCACAAAAACAAAAAGACAACGAAAAGAGTAAGATAAGCACATTCTATTCGTTATCGTGAGAATCAGTACTAACCAAGCAGTTCGCGAAGGCACCGCATCTGAGTGGAATTGGGAGATATGTTAGCAGCCCCTAGCCGCTCTTCTTCAGCAAATGTGCTTATAAACTTGGGCCAGCCCACTTCATCCTGTGGTCACAGTTGTTCTTCAGAAATTTCAAACACATTTTATATGAAGAGAAGAAAGCGCACCTTTCCAAGATATTTACTCTTCCATAATGCAGCACCGGTAGGATCAGGAATGGCACACTCAATTAATAGGTCTTCTAATCGCACCAGAATATCATCAAAAGATGGTCTAGAAGGAAGTAATAACCAAGTAAGAATATCGAAAATGAGAAATGCGTTTCAAAAATTCAGAAAGAAAAGATTTGCCTCTTTTTGGGGCTGTTATTCCAGCAATCCATTATTAGCTGTTTCAAAGCATGTGTTGTTTCAGATGGAAGCGGCGGAACAGTCAACGGAGGCCTCTGGCCTTTCTTTACAACTTCATAAACTTCGTCAGAATCTTCCTAAACAACAGAAGTCAGTTTAGTGGTAAGGGACAGAACAATAATAAAATAGTACGGATGAGATACTTACACACTCTAAAAATGGTTCTAGACGAGTCAAAATTTGCCACCTGAGAGACTAAGATTAACACAGAGATATCACAAAGGGATTATCATGAAATCGAGGCAACAACGTACAAAACAATGCCGTAGGAGTAGATATCAGCTTTTGTGGTTATCGTCTTCCCTTTAATGGTTTCAGGTGATGTGTACAGAGGGGTGCCCACTATGCGTGAAGAACGGAAACCCTTGCTATGTTCTGGTTGAACCAAGCTGAGACCAAAATCGCACACCTTGACCCTCCCGTTATCGTCCAACTGTTGATTGATGAAAGAAACGTTAAACAAATTTTTGTTCTGAACCCAAGAATAATAAACATTCTTGTTCATTAAATAAAGTGGCTTACCAAAAGATTGCTTGGTTTGAGGTCTCTATGGATGATAACTGGGTTTGAGTGATGCAACCAATTACATCCTAGAGCAATGTCTCGTGCATACTTGAGCTTGTCCAGCATTGTCAATTGAATCTCTTTATTTTCAAGAACTGATTCCAGATTACCTGCATGCACGTTCTTCATGTGAGCAAGCCTGCATGCTGTTTTAGGGAGGGGTTTAAGGTGTGGAATACCATTAGGAAGATACTCGGTAACGCATGCAATTTTGCCATTGTCCAGCATGCATGCCCCGAGGAACAAAACAACGCGGGTATGATTTAGCCCACTTGCAGAAAAGAATATGTCAGCAAAAAAGCTTTGCCTCTCTCCTCCTCCTCCCTCCCTCTCACACACTTCAGTGTAAATGAACACAGAATTCTTACGCCATAAGTTCCACTTCGTCTTTAAACTTTTTGAGGCTCTTTTGGTCCATCTTTTGGTCGTTAAGTACTTTAATGGCCACACGGAGGCCTCTGCAGCGGCCTTCATACACTGTGCCATACATGCCCTTGCCAATGATTGTATTCTCATCGCTTGGGTCATACTCCAACTCTATTTGTGGGAAAGAGATCAGTCATTGGGGTGATAAAGAGATCTCAAAAAGAGAAACAGATCAAGTGTCCCCCCCCCCCAAAGCAAAAATAATATAATGGTTGACAATTCAAGAAGCCAAAGTAAGATGAAGAATTAAAACAAGCAAGGGCGAGAAGATTTCACTCACCAGAGGGATGTATCTCTGCGGCCCCTCTTGGGAAAGGCGAGCTGGTGACAGCTGGGGCGGGCTCTCGCGTTCTTCGCCTTTTCTTTTTCTCCTTGTTCATGGTGACAGCGTTCTTATCCTTGTCCTTCTCTTTGTCCTTGTCTTTCTCTTTTGGGGGCGACTCTTCCATGGCCGTGCGTGGGAGGGCCGAGCGACCACAACCTATCTCTCTCTCTTGGTGGTTCTGTGCACACACGTTCAAACTTTTGTAGACATTACAGACGCCAGGGTCGTACTGGGCCCGCACCTCGTAGCACGCAACTGTAGCAAGAACGTCCTCAGTCGACAAAAACGAGCCCACTTCCTGCACGGTGAAACTCTGTGGAAGGAAGGAAAGGAAAGGGAGGGAAGGAATAGGCCAGCGGCGCGAGGAAGAGAAAATGTGCCAAAAATCGTCAGGTTTGTTGGTAGCACCAATTCTTCAACACACACACACACCCACCACCACACTTGTGGTGTGCCTCAAACCTTTTCTTTCTTTCTTTCTTTCATTTCTTTCTGGCTCCTCCTTCTCTCGAGACCTGACCAAGCACTGCAAATCTGGCTTCTTTGCAGTTCTGGATACATCTAGAATTATATGTATTTTACCAGATTTTCATGAATTCGTCTTTATTGATCTAGATAAATACGTATTTTTCGAGATCCAAACATATCCAGATTCAGACACGGTCGCCTTGGTGAGTTTTCTGATCTACAAAGGTGAGTCGTCCTGGAGACGCCCACCGTGCCACAACATCAGATACCATCGTTCCTCAACGATGCAAGGCCCACTTTGGGCTCCTAGCACGTTTCTTCACGTAGAAAAAAGAATGGAAATAGTATCCAAGAGATGATTTCAAATGATTTGAATATGACAAATATGTAATCTTCTGTTTCCAAACAACAACAGGTCATCTTCAAACCTTAGTCCAGTGACAAGAACATACAAGATCAATAAGTTCTGAAGATAATCTTTTTCTGTTCTTCCAATATACTACCACTCTGGGTGAATGAAGGTTGCGTGCAGCACATGTGGAATTCTTGGGGGAGGTCCTATTGGTTCTATATATAATCAGGCTCTGTGGTTACTGGGCGGAGTGATCATGCTATTCATTCGCTAGACTACTACCATTAAGCAAAGTTTTCAATACAAGATGATATCATATTTCACTTGACCAGGTAATGGAGGCTCGTTTGCTGGATGTTGTTGGAGATGTTAGGGAAATCAGATCAGCTATGCTGGCTTTGCAACACAGAGTCAGTCAGACACTTACAAACCTGGATCATCTACTCTTTAATATTGGGGAGAAGGTATCCCATGAAGATGCTACCCTAGATTATGTTTCTGTGTTGAAGAGAAGGAGAAGTAGAAGCAGTCCAGTCAGCCCATCATCCTCTTCTGGCAATGAAGTGGAAGGGTCCATGCCAAAGAGAGCCAGACAAATCTCAAGGTAATCTCCCTGCAAAGGTAAAGAGAAGGCTCAACGAAACACACTCATTTCTTGTTTTGCTTTGTGAACTCTAGAGATGTTTCTTTGGAAAGTTTGGGCAGTGAGTTGTTATCACAAATCTTCTGTTTCTTGGATGGCAGGTCTCTATGTGCCCTCTCTCTTGTGAGCCCCTCTATACGCAACATAGCTGACTCCAAGCCATGGAAGAGAATTTTCTGGGCTCAAATTGGTTTGGCCTGCTGCCTTTCACGCAGTGAGAGATCAGCCAACACCAGAGGAAGCAAGTTCTGGAAAGACCATATCTTGAAGGCCAAATATATCCAAAACAGATGGTTGAGTGGGGGCACTGTGTATAGCCTAGAGGGCCACCAACGTCGAGCCACCTGTGTAAGGTTCAACGCACACAAACTGATAACTTGTGAGGACCTCTTCATCAGGGAGTGGGACCTGAAAACTCTTAAGCTTGTGGACTGCTTTGCCAGTGTCTCACCAACTATTTCCCTGGCCCACCACGAGGACAGGTTGATTGTGAGCAGCAAAGATGCTGTGCGTGTCTACAATTCACACTCCAAAGACTTCCTCTTTTCTCTTCCTCATGACCTGTCCTTTGTCACCTGCCTCAAGGTTGATCTCAGAAGCATTGTCTGTGGATCTTGGGATGGTTACATCAAGATACATGCTGCCCCAAATGGGGCACTCCTGAGGACTCTTCTTGGCCACCAGAACCCTATCTACTGTTTGGACACCAGCACCGATGCAATTGCCACCGGCTCCTCTGACAAGACAGCGAAGCTATGGCTATGGGATTCTTCTCACTGTCTAAGGGTACTCAAGGGCCATACAAAGACTATCAACACGCTGCAGCTCTGCAGCACGGCTCAACTGGTGGTGTCAGGGAGCAAAGACAAACTCGTCAAGCTATGGGACTTGAGAGCACCATCATGCTTTAGGACTCTCAGTGAGCATTCAGATGCTGTAACATGCTTGCAGTTCAATAGCACCACTCTTGTAACTGGCTGCAAGGATGGGTTTGTGAGGGTGTGGGACCTAAGGGCAGAAAGGCTCCTCCACAAGCTCCATGCACATGGACAAGGTGTGAATTCCTTACAATTTGACAGCCACAAGATTGTGTCAGTAGGGGAGGACAACACTGTAAAGCTGTGGCACTTCTGCTGACACTGTATACACATTGCAAACATTGGTTTCATGCACGTTACTGCAACAAATATATATAAGTATGTAACTGTTTGACCAACTACCATTATGATGGTGACATCTGCTTCTTTAGGATTTAAACACGTTGTTTTTCAGTTGAGAGTGTCTGGTCCTTGCAAAGACCACTTTGTCTCTTCAAAAGCAGATTGTTTGTTGATTGAAATGGTTATTTGAATACAATCTCCTTCATTACAATGAAAATCCTTGAAGGAGTTCCATCAATCAATGTTGTTGTTGCATTCATCACGTGTGTTATCTCAAAAAGCTGAAGCGAGAGAAATGTTGTGATGGGGGGGGGGTTTATTGCTTTTAGCACTTTGCAACAACAAAGGTCTGAGCTCTTGTCTCTGTTCTTAAAACTCTGGCCTCTTGTTGATCAACAGCACACATCCGGTTGTTGACCAAGCCGCCCAAGTTAAGGCCAAAGGAAGAACAAACGACAGATGTCTTTCTTTAAATCGCTGTTCTCGAGTTCCAAATCTGTGCCCACAACAGCACCACAAAATGGGACTCCTGCAGCTGGCCAAGGTCGCACTAACCAAGAAAGCATCTCTTCTGCTGATAGAAGTGAAAGATATTCCAGGTTTCTATCTTTTCTTGCCCCCCCCCCCAAATCCTTCTCACAAGGTGCACAGTGGCAGCCACAGGGAGAGGTCCATGACAACAGGAGATGTTGGAGTGGGGAGCAGCCAGCACCTTGACCATGGGCATGCTCCACTTGTTCGCAACATCTGGCGCCTCTTCTTGTCCGCTGTTCGCCAACGCAATGAGGTCTGTGTTTGCTTGCTGCTCTCCCCTGCCCAGTGGTGAAGTTTATCTTATACAGTGCACTGTTATCCTCCATCCATTAGAAAGAAAGCAGTGACCACCTGCTGCAACTTGTTGAAACGTTGTGTGATATTGACAGTGGGCTTTCGCCATGGGGAGACTGGAAGTGCGTCCTCCCTTCCTCCCTTGCACTCTCTGCTCTCTGCGGTGTGCTCTCACGCGCCACACCACAGTCACAACAGTCAAACTTTCATCTAACAATATTTCCTATGACAGAGGCCTGACACTGCAATTACTCAGTGCAAGCAGTGCGAAGTTACAGGAGCAGCTTCCTCTTTACATTCCACTTACCTATGATACATCTGCATATTTAATTCAAACATTAAACAAGATTTCTGATGTTAAAGGTACAACTTGTTTTCCGTAAAGCCAAACAAACCAACTCAACTATTAGTCATTAAAGCTGATATTGTTTCTTCATTTCAAGCCTTAGAGACTTGGTTGGACCAGCAGCAGCACTCAAGCGGAACCTGTTTAGTATTGGAGAGTCTGTACCTGTTGAACCTTTTATTTGTTCCAGTTGCCACTTCAACTACAGGGCGCAGTGCCATCTCTGCATTCATCGATAATCATTTTCTAGATATTTGTATCCAATTACTGAAGGTTCTCCCTCTGTTACACTCAGTGCTATACAACCCTATTAAACGAATATCAAATTTTACCTTCTTTGCCTTGATCAGGTGGCTGCGTCACGATTTTGTTCAGCTTCTCGTGGCGATGGGGAAAAAGTTTACCAGCTTGAATTCATGTTGGCAACTGGCTTTCAACTGATAACAAGATGTATATATGCACTCGACCCGCATTCTTCCCTAGGCGCTACTTTTGATTCAAACGTTCTCTCTGTTATATTTAGTAAGTCATTCGTCCAACATTCGTATCTACTACTTAGTTAGGCACTAATAGTTCTCTGCCCTTCTCTTTTAAATTAATACCAGCTGTGTTGTCATGTTTCCGACCAAATGACAAAGGCCTGTATTTTAGAGAGAAGAATCTTTATTCAAGCGTCCACATGGCATTTCATGATATATGCATGCGCCTTTTGCAACATTACACTGTGTACATAGCCAGTAAGGTACTAATAATCATTTTTCATTTACCTCCTTCCCCCCTCTCCAAGTTCCTGTCTTTTGGTGTCCAATGCAAAGGAGAACACATTTTAATTTTGTTTTTTTTTTGTACTAATTGATCATTTAGAGTGGCGAAGAAAACAATGCTTACCACAACAAATGGAATAGTGGTGGTTTATTGGAGCTTCTCCTTGATTTTCTTCAATGGTTGGGCCACCTTTGTCTCTCTATGTAATACATTTTAGAGCGTCTGGTTAAAGACTGGTTCTTTTCTTTACAGGCCAAAATCAGGAAGCATAAGCCAAGAAGGACAGGAACAAAAGGAAAAGGAACAATTGTCTTATGACTTTGCTTATCAATTCCGCTCGTTTCATGTTCTCTGTCTGGCTTTGTATGCAAACCATGTCTCATTTTTTTGCCTAATTTGTCCTTTGATTGAAGCTCACTGTGTATTCATTAATTAGGCAAAAATCTACGCACTTTAGCGAAAGGCTGCAACTTGCTGGAGGGTACCACAAATTTATAGACTTCATACTTGTAAGTAATAAAGAACAGTAGCAGTCATTCTTCTCTCTCCTCTCTACCTGGCCAGGTACCAAACTAACAAAACCCAATTTCCATATTTAGTGGACAGCGTGGCACTTCTCCATAATTCCCAACAGGCAGCGCTCCTCTAACAACAGCACAGAAGAGATAAACAGTAAAGAGAAAGAACAACAAGAAAATGAGACAGAGACAGAAAGCGAGGATGATCACGCGGAAGAGTCATATGAAAATGGGACAAGAAGCTTTGCACTTCGTCTCAAAGATAGAAGCGCAGAGAGAACCCGCTTTCTATGCCCTAAGTTTCCAGCACACATTTTCGGCAAAATGGAAAGAGGAACTTCAGCTCTTCATCCTTCTCCTCAGCTTCGAGTTATATTTGAGCTATTACACAATCTTTGCACAGGAGCTTCAGTTCCTGTACCACTCACCATATTAGAAAATAGCCAGACTGGCTTAAGGTAATGATCAAAAACTGTTGACTACCGCTCTTAAACACTAATGAAAAAATGACAGGTTGGAAGGATATGTCGATATGTCAACCACAGAGGATGCCTCTGTACAACAAGCAATCATTGCAATGATGTTCCATCTGTTCAAACCCAATATAAGGATGAGCTCTCCAAACTCGTGCGTGCGTGAGGCTCTAAGGTTTGTACTAGAAAGCTGTTTCTCTCCTTGTATTCGTGCTAATTGTGCTCTCAACAGGACTGAGTGGCCTGAGCTTCAGTGTCTCGTGTTGGAGCTGCTGGGAAAGTTAATTCCTGGGCGGTCACTACTGGTGCAGTTTCTGAGGCGTAATAAGCTATGCCGTCTTCTCTTTTCGGACTTCTTTTTTCACAGCTCACCCAAGTCTGGTATATATTTGCACAAAGAAATAGTTTTAATTGAATTGTTGCCATTTTTAACCACTCACATCTATTTAGAAGCACTGGCACATTTGTTTTCAGGTTTCAAGGATTTTGTGATATACTTTGTGGCTTTTATTGCAACTAACGAAGAGCTAGACAATCTTGATGAGTGTAGACATCTACTTGTACATCACCCTCTCTTGTATGAATCTACTTATCCCTAATTGCTACTTTTTTGTACGTGCTTGATAGAAACAACTTGAGGACTACTACCAGGATATGAATGTGGTGGAACAGATTGCTCGAAGTCTCAGTCTTATCCTTCGAAACAATAGAGCTAAAACACAGGTAAGGAGCAGGGAGCAGATCTCTGTTCTTGTCTCATAACTGATTTTGGAGATGGAGGATAATGCCCCTTCAAGTACAAGTTGAACCAATGAAAGGCCTTTTCACATTATGCAGGTGTCACTTTACCATCTGAATGCATTACCAATCATCTCTCTAGGTATTCTCTTCAGCACTACAAAAACAGACTCAGCGTAGTATTATTATTCCATTCTATACCAACAAGCCCTTTCTTTATTTGCAGTTATCGAGTTACAGCAGAAGACATACCCCCTGTATCCTCACATAACTGTGCTACTCTGCTTTGTTAGATTTAACAAGACAATGCTTCTCTTAACTTAAGCTCTCTCTCAGGTTTGAAGTGGTGGTCTCCTCCACCAATGAAGCTGCAGCGAGATCTTCGAAGCTTCAGCAATATTACCACGCCAGAAACTCAGTGCTTTCTCTTCTGGTATATCTGTCCTCTTAAATGCTTCGCCTGTCCATTTTAAGATGTTTCTCCTAGATTTGTTCCTGACTTTTGATTTAAATGGCAGTCGCACTTTATATACAAAGATGAGAGAATGGCACTTTACGCCATAGACCAACCGCGAACTGTTAACGCACTCTTTTCTCTTCTGGTTGAACCTGTACAGCTCCCACATGAATCCTTGTTTTTTTTGTTTATCTTTGTATTTTAGCGCCGAACTTATAACAGGAGATGAGCAAAAAAGCCCTCTCGCAGATCATTATGCTACTTCACTTAACCTCTAAAACCATGCAAAGCCCTCACAGTTCTCAAAGTGAAAATATTTCAGGTAGGTTGTTGCTTGTTGGTGATTACTCTCAATTCTGACCATTCCTCTGTTCCACAGAACTCCAATTACCTCCTTTGGCAGGTCAAGGCTCTTTGAGCCTGTACCACAAGTACCTCAACCTGTTTCACAGGTACAGTATTATAGTATTTCATCTTATTTTATAGATTTGGTTCACATTATAAAATTGAATCAATGCTTAGAGTACAAGAGGGACCTTTGGACGCTCATTTCCAACTGTTGCTATCACTTCTTGATGGAATTTGTGAAGTGGTACCTTTGCACTTGCCTCCATTTGGCTTTTGTCCTGTGCTAAGGCCTTCTCATTAATCACCTTGCGCTAATCTTGAACAACAAATAGGTGGCACTAGATGCTGGAGCACGTGAGCAGTTTAGAGAGTGTGGCGCTTTTCTCAAGATTATTAATCTGCTGTCCATAGAACAGCGTGAACATCGCCTGCCTTCCCTTGCTCAAGCTGTTCTCAAGGCAGGACCTCATCCCTCTATCTTTACCAAGAGCCAAGAAAGAGAAAGAGAGGAGTGGAGTGGAAGACAAATGTAGTCTTGTCGGATTCCTGACTTGTGCTGTTTCTGATTCTTTTTTCTATTGGTACAGACTTTGGTGAGACTGATGCATGGTAACGCTGCCAATAAGGTTTGTTCAAACTCTTCTCAACTCTGGCAAGGTGTTTTTTTCCTAAACACATGGTGGTTATCATATCGTACAGGCCCACTTCTCGGCTGAGATAGGATATGAGTGTCTGAAAGCCTCACTTATTCGCGCCTTGAAGGTGAACGAAGGGAATGGTTCTCTATCTGACCAAATGCTGCCTCTCCTGTTTGAGATGGTATGTGCCGGTTGGAAGTTAGGTGTATACGCCTTGATCGATTTCTCATTTCGTCTTCTTTGTTAGCTGGTTGATAGCCAGAATTTCAGCCTGGAGAAGAACTATGTTATCAGGAACACTGATGCAGGTACATTATGCAGCTTTTCTTTATGTAGTTCAACCCTCTTTATTCATTGTATGGGGGCAAATGCAGTTCTGTTAGTTTTTGGCCTTTTGCAGTATTTGCCACTCTCTGGTCAAGAATTTGTACTGGATACTTTCCTTCAACTTGTGCTCAAGGTGATGATTAATCTCATACATGAACTGTGTCTCATCTGACTAACCACTGTACTACCATTACAAATAATTATTTTTATAGTGTACTATCAACCGATCTGTTTGCTGTGACAAACAGTTGATATTTGCGATTCTCGGCTATGTTCCGGAAATGACTTCAGAGCAACAATATCCCCTTCTAGGTATTGTTTTTATTCTCTTTTATCTCTTTAAAAGTGGAATGGTAACCTTATTTTGAATATATGGCTGCAGTCAAAGCGGTATCCCTCGTCCAAATATTAGGAGCGCACAGCCTAACTGTGAAAGAACTCAAGAGACTATTTAGGCTCTTCACACTGGAGCCTCCTGCTGTTAGAGTAAACTGCCTTCATCCTCATTCTCAAATTTCTGAAAACTAACAGGACTCTACTTCCGCTTTCTTTGTGGTTGGCCACCAAGCCGAAAGTGGGAGAGCTGCTGCTTAAGGCTTTGCAGTATATGGCCCTTCACAGGGTTATCAACGGAGGACCTAAAGCTTTCTTCAGCTTTTCTGGAATGACTTCAGTGCGTTCTCTCTCTGCTCTCTGCTCTCTCTCTCTCTCTGTGTGTGTGTGTTTGTGTGTGTGTGTGTGTGTGTGTTGTGGTATGGTTTGCCATAAGCCTTGGTCATTGTGAATGTGGGCTCTTACAGTGTGTGACTAAAAGAAACATCATTGTAATCATGCATTAGGGTTTAGAGTTGCCACGAATTGACAAGTGGTGCCCACGAGGCTATACCTTTTTCACATGGTAGCATCTTTCCTGAAAATTTTAATATCTTTTTATATTTAATAATGATGCATGTACCAGGATACGCATAGAATCCTTCGAGAATCCCTCACAAACACCCAATTACAAGCCCCGTTTGTACAGGTAAGAGAAGAAAAGAAATACAGTCATAGATACGATATAACATTCAGAAAAGTATAGTATTGCCTGACAGCATCGCAGCTTCTTGACTCAACAGGGGACTGGATTTGAGGCCTATTTGATCCAAGGAGTGATAACAGGTACTTCTATCTTATTGTTCCTCACTTTTGATAGTAGTTGATGAATCTCGAAACCGCCTCAGTTTGCACTTTAATTGGCCCTGGAAAGAAGTCCAGTTTCACTTTTGCGGAACCAATTCTCGGGGAAGGACGTTGGTATGGAAACCCCTATTAACTTCCTTGTACCTTTAATAGAAAGTTCTTTCTCCTAGTAGCTTTCTTATTAACTCTCCTCTCTACAGGTATAGCTTGGCGCTAGTGCATGGAAATGCCAAGTTATGGGGTGGCACAAGCGATGTGCGTCTCTATATTGACGGTCGCTTGATTACAAAAGCACCTCTCAAAGTACATACATAATCAGTCATCTTCTTAGTTTCGTTCTTTGTGTGCTGCTTTGCTAATTCTCATCCTCTTTTCCTTGCAGTATCCACAACCAAGTGAGGTAATGTTACTTTAACTGTCAAAATCTCATTTACTGGATAAAATTATATATTTATTATTTATTTATTCACCACACCTTGTACAGGCATTGGAATTTTGTTATATAGGCACCAATGTGGAGGTCATAGACCAGCATGTGCAGCCATGCAATCAAAGTTCGTTTTATGGCCAAATGGGAGCAATTTACTTTTTTGACGAAGTGCTGGCTTCCAATCAAATTGAAGCTCTCCACTCATCGGGACCAGATTTCGATGCTGCATGTCAGCATGTTGATGAGTATGTTAAAATTCTTCAAGTTATCTGCATATCATTGGATTCATAAATCACATGTGGATCCTTGTGCCAACCTATTTTTCATCTTTACTTAGAAGTACTACTGGTACAGCTGCAGCTGAGGTCAACAACCTTGACAGCACCCTGCATCTGAAAACTTTTGTGTGCTATAATTGTGAGGTAAGAGGATTGATAAATATAAATAATATGCTGTGATGTTGATCACCCTTCTTCTGCGCCTTAGGCATACAATGAAGGAGTATTCTTTGATAACTCTCCTGAAAAAAACAAGCCCTCCCATTTACATGCCAAAAAGATTGGAAATCTCAGTTCTTGCGTAACACATGACGTGAAGGACATAATACACTGTCTTGGAGGAGTTGAGGTCTTTGCTTGCCTGATCAAAACACATCCCTTTTTCAGTGGTTATTTATCTCAACATGTTTTTGTTTTATAGGTGTTACTTCCATTGTTTACACAGCTTGCTCAGCCAGTTATGGACAACGATGCTCAGCAGGTAATTAATATTTCTGTGATATTTCATTATCTAAAGATGACTTCATTATCCTTTGCTCCCTTGTATGTATTTATGCAGGCAGGAATATGTGGACAAGTGATGGCCCTCATGAGAGATATGCTCTCTAAAAGCCTTACCAATCAAGAAGAAATGTTGCGCTGCCAGGTATTATCATTAGTACACCGACATCTTCATTGAGCCAAATTTTTTTGAATGCTAATGATTCAAACTTTATTGACAGGGTTTGTGTTGCATCTCGTACTGCCTGCAGCAGCTTTCTCCAAACCAATTAACAATAGAATTGGTGAACGTTCTCTTCGATATGGCTTACACTATCACAGTGCCTGGTACTTATTTTTCTTATCAACTATAATAGTTGCTTTCTGGCTGTGGAACAGTTGAATCATCTTTTAATTTCAAGTTAAAAAGAGTATAACTTATTCGATAATGTTTCTTTGCTTAGGACTGCTTGAAGCTCTTTGCACTCATTTGCTCTGCAACTTTAGACTTTGGATCTATGCAGTAAGAAATGCTTGCACGTGTTTATTTATTTATTGCGTGGTGTATTTAATAGTTTATTCCACTTTAATCTAGGACTTTGAAGTGCAGTCACATTTAATATCTGGCCTCATGAACCTGCTTCATTTTAAAAGAGAGGTTTAATAGCGGATCACTAAGCTTAATCTATTGGACATTTTATTAGTACTCTCTTTTAACAACTCTTATGTCTATAGGAAGCCAGCAACGTCTTGTGTGTGCAATACATTCTTGATGTGCTAAAGCTATTCTATTGGTTTCCTCCCTTTGTTAGCTATGTTTGAGTTACTGCTGTAATATTGAATCGTCTTCAACAATCAACAGGGTAGTACCAAGTCCTGGATGCATTGGTGTGGACCCCATTAAGCATCCAACCACTGTATGTGCATCCTATAACGTTTGGACGAATCTTCTTTTCTCATTAATTTGCCCATTCAAATACAATCACGTAGGAAGCTGTTAAGGAGAGGCCCAAGGAAGAGCAATTGAAACGACTGCGCACTGGTCTCTTCGATTTGTTTTCTGCACTTGTCAACAAAGACAATATTACTATGAAGGATATAGACGCTATCTTGTAAGCCCTACATTGTACATAGGGGCTCGATAAGAGATTAAATGCTCACCCACAATATATGATATATCCATCCATAGATGTTTTCTGGTGAATACGCATGACAATGAGCTTGCCAGAGAGATGATACAATTTATGGCCGATTTAGCTCTGAAGGCGGGCACTGCTCTCAATGACCATTTGTCAAGCCTAGGAGGTGTCCATATTTTTGCCTTGCTTCTGCGCAACTTCTCTGATTATGATGAAGATGTATTTGATCCTCTCTCTCAAAAATTCATTTTGAAACGTGGTATCTCACAGTGTTTAACGCTTATTCCTAGTTGTGGAGAAGTACTCTGAAGTTAGTGGGTATACTTATAGAGAGCAGCAGAAACTCTGCACCAGCTGCGGCTTCATCAGGAAGCTTCCTGCTGCCCATAAAACAGCAGGTAACCAACATTGCTAGAAATACTCATTTCTCACATTGCATGAACTAAGCTCGCTTTAATTGCAGCAGCAACAGCAACTACCTGGCATAGAAACAGACTTTACCGTTCTTATTCATATTCTTGCAGGTTCTTTATGTCCATCTATCAGTATTACGTCGTCTCAGCAATTCTAATACAATTCTGAATTTATTGGTTGATACAGGCAAGGAACAAGTGCTAACGATTCCAGTATATCAAACACTGCTCCAAGTTTTATTGGGCAGATCGACTTTTCCTCCTCTCTTGCCTGTAATCTGATTCCATTCTTTCCTTGTTGTTATAAAATATCATTTTTTGACGTTTTTGTTTATTGTCTTAAAATCATTTAGGGGGAGTTAGATGAAGCATGTTTAATTCAAAATGCCTGTGTGTTGCCTTGCATTTTTAAGTTATTATTGAAGGTACGTTTAACGTTGCTCAAACTCATTAACTCTATCTCTTACGATCTTTTCTTCATGTATTACAGGGTGGTGAAGAGGATGTAAAGGAGAGAGCGCTTGGTGATATGGCTATCTTGCTTTCTATTTCTGTGGCGAATTTGAGTGCATTTACCCGTGGTCTTGTATGGCAGCATGCCCTCCTGGCTCTGCTCCCTGCTACGTATGACGCAAACGAAAGTAAAATGGCTTCAGCAGAGCACCTCGCTGCGGTAAAGGGCCTTGTTATTGGCATTGTGAAGCGAATCATCACCTTTTATCTTCAGACAGAGAAAAGTGGCTGGCACGAACTTGAGGTACTAGTAAATCTTGATCCTCAGCTATTATTGTTTCTAATCTTATCTGAACACACAATTTCGAATAGACTGTGATCTCCTGCCTGTTCTTCTATGCTTCAAAGGTATTACATTAATTTAGAGAATTTAATCCTTATTTCACTCGATTGAGTTTTCATGTTTGGTCAGGGCCGCTTCAATTATGCAGAAACAGTACGCCTTCTGTTCATCGCCCTGCTTGATTCTATTAACAGCTTGCCTCAACAAGTATGTAAATTGCATTTTGTGCTATTTTATTGGCACTAAATCAATCTTTACGTGTACTTTTATTACCAGGAGTTCTTGCAAAAGTACTCACCTTTGATGGTAGCCATCCACCTACTTTTTAAGAATATTGAATGCAATGTTTTGTTGATTGCATTTTACTTTATGTCAACAGAGTAATTGCATGCACTTGGTAGTAATGGTTGGAGACTTCATCATGTCACGATTCTCCATATTAACAGAAACCCAAGATATTGGTACACGAATAAGCATTCTGTTCACTTCTGTTAGTCTTTCAAATTTTCTAAAAATATACTTACCATGCAAAGGTGTAGAGAAGGTAGAACTATTTGGGGAGTTGGCGCTCAGAGTCTTGACTTTCTTTGATAAACACTCGCTACTGAGTCATCCCAAGCTCGAAACACTGCTCGACTCTAAATCATACTCACGTCCAAGGTACTAAATAGCTGATTACTTTTTCAATATCTAACAACCAATATTAAAAAGAAGACTTATTTTGATTATATACTGTGTAAGGGTGTCAATTGCTGGAGGAGGGTCATCAATTAGTTCTGGAAGTGTGAACATCAACATACCATACACAGCCAAAATACATGTGAGGCCTTCTGGACTCCAAAAGCTTGCCCTCAGTCTAGCTCTTGCTGCTATATCACAAGGTTTTGACTGCTTTTCTTCTCATTCATACAATGTGTTATCACATTTATCATCGTATAGCTACATTCCTCAACAAATAAACAATCTTTTGTTTTTTCGGCACAGGGGATGAAGTATTGGCACAGCAAAATATTGACAGAGTGCGAGCGATCCTGGCATCAGACATCAAGGCAACTGATCCTTCAAATAAAAATCATCCGCCTTCCATAATCAGCTTCGCCTTGCATCATCTTTTTACTTCATACAGGTACAAGTCCAAAATACCCACCATTTATGCAAACAATTCTCTTATTGTGTGCGCACCTTAAACACAATAGAAAGCACATTGGGAGTGATATGCCCAGCAAGTGGCGCAAGCTTGTGGCCAGTTTGATAAAGGATCTGCTGCGTTGCTGCCTTCCTCGGCTCAAAGCCGAACTCTCAGAAGGGAACAGAGAGGTCATCGAGCACGTGGATAAGTTATGTGCTAATGTGCCCCTCCACAACTTAATATCAGCCCTCTACAGTAACCCAGACATGTGGATACCCATTTGCGAGCTTCTCCAATCTCTGGCCTCCTCTTACGTATGCTTAACCTTTCAGAACAAATAGTAATTGGCCCCACATATTAACTAAATGAATGATTGCAATCATAAGAACAATTTGGGCAAAGATTTCGAGGACTTTATAATGAAGTATTATGAGGAAATCCAAAAAGGGTCTTTCCAAGAGATAGAACGACTTACACAAACAGAGGTACACGACCATATGCCATGCTATATTACTTTAATAATATTATGTTAACATATTATTCTGGCATGTTCAATAGGTGGATCAAAGCAAGTCTGTGGATAACTACTTACAGCTGCTTCAGAGCAAATTTTTCTTCCCAGAAACTAAGCGTTGCCTTACTGTTAAGGCCTCAATGCTAGAGAGTTCACGTGCTTCTGCTGTACAACCTCCCCTTTTGCTTATAACATATTTCCACTGTTCCCAAAACTTGATTAACATTTTCCCAATCCCTTATAGCGCTTATGGACACGCACTTGGCGAAACCTAACTAACGATAGAGGGCCCTGGGCTACCAAGGATAATCATGGTCTCTTTAGCTTCCCTCTCATATTAAAAAATTGCAAGAGAGGAGAGAAGAAAGTCTAGAGTTTCACCAGTCATGAGCATCAAATAGCACATCATATTTACTTATTTATATCCTTCTAGTGCACTGGAAGCTGGACAAAACAGAAAAATTCAGTCGTATGAGGATGAAACTGAAACAAAACTATGCATTCAACGATCATAGTGATGCCAGCACTAGACACAGGTAAATTTCTTCTCTTTCGCATTGATGTCTCAATGTGCTGAACTTTTAAGTATCTACAGACAAATTGAGAGCATGTACTTGACCGAGATCCCAGAGGATCCAGTCAAGCAGATAGCCATTCAAATTGCTGGACCTGCATCAGGTTTTGTATACCAACGGACACAAATGGAAGAAACAAAATAGATGCACAAATCTTAAACTTTTGACAATAATCTCTTTGTGTTAAATAATCCTAATCACAGAACTCGATACTCATGACACTGGTGGTGAAGAATGGGTCGTTGTTGATAACCAGCTCACTGAAGAGGCAAAAAATACCATTTGGGTAGACGTGGAAGAAAAAGTTGTGTATCCTGCGAAATCTCTTCCTCCACACAGTGCTATTAATTGAAAATTGTGAATTGGCATATTCTTGCCTTAATTTTGTTACTAACAGCTATTCTGCTTACTGCGAGTTGATTACACCGATGAAGGTCAGTCATCCTTGTCTTGATCCCTACTTCTGGTAGCATCATACTTTACATATATCAACATATTGACATTGTGAATATGTTGTAAAGGTGCGGGTAGGGCGATTGGAAATCAGTACAAGGGCTCTCTATTTTTACGAAGAGGAAACTGAGGATTCTAAAGACCATAAATGGGCTCTAGATCACCTCCGTGAACTTCACATGCGCCGTTACAAGCTGCGCAGGTACGTTTAGAGAAAAGTGTGATTGTTACATCACCTTAACTTGTTACAATGCAGGTCAGCGCTTGAAATCTTTTTGTCGGATCAAACAAATTATTTTCTTAACTTCCGTACACGTGAGAGAAACAAGGTATCAAATATATATATATCTTATTAATAATTTTGCTTATAATTAATATGTCTCCTCACGTTTAATAAGGTATACATGAAAATTATGGCGTTGAGGCCTCCAAATCTGATTAACAGCGATGGGTAAGACAATAATTGAAATTGTTGGCCATCACTGTTTTATATATGAAGTGTTCTGACCGATATCATCCCTTGTCTTTTTGTATCTAAAGAGCTTCGCCAGAGGAAGTGCTGCGCCGGTCAGGCCTTACAAAATTATGGCAACAGCGCAAGATATCTAACTTTGACTATCTAGTACGCAATCTTTTTGACACCGAGCTAGTCTTTTCTCTGGCGTTGAGGTTCCTAACGACATATACTGTATAATACTTGTAGATGCATCTGAACACGATAGCAGGCCGAACATACAATGACCTCACACAGTACAGTTTTGCCCATTTACAAGCAAGCAACTTTCATTTTCTTCTTGTTTTATTTACTTCTACGTTAATTAGGTATCCTGTCTTTCCCTGGATACTGAGTGATTACTCGTCACCATCAATTGACCTTAACGATCCCAAAGTGTATCCTGTCTTCTTACTATGAATACCTCATTACCCCTTCTTCTAACTAGAAAATCAGCAAGGAAATGAAGTAGTCTTTCTTCACTCAACTCGTAGATACAGAGACCTATCTAAACC
>CDFI01107231.1:0-14334 GCA_000826405.1 Acanthamoeba divionensis | reverse complement strand
AGAGAGAGCACAGAGAGCAGAGATGTATGAGTTAGCCACATGAGCCTTGGCATAGTGACTGTGGGCTCTAGGCGCTTTCTCGCTCGAAGTGCTTTCCAGAAGCTCATTAGCCAACTCAGCCAGGAATCTCGAGAGAGAGAAGAGAAGAGAGTATACGTTTCTATTACTTCGCTTTCTTTGGCTGACGATGACGATGTGGTGATGCCTGTTGTGTCCTCATCAGGTATTTGAGCAGACAGGCAAGAGACACAGCCAAATCATTAGAGAGCAGCGTCCGGTTCCCAGGTAAGGTACCAACTTTTACTTTGATACCCAACCCATCATGGACCAAATCATCATGATCTAATCATCTCAAGATATGCCCAAGTCTTGCAGTCTCTCTGCTCTCTCTCTCTCTCACGCACACACACATAATCTCTCTCCCTCCCCTCTGCTCTCTATAGCCCACCGCCACCAAACCTACGGCTAACCACACACACACACACACATTCACGCTCTCTCTCTCTCTCTCTCTCTCGCCGTGGGCTCTAGAAAGCACTTCGAGCGCGAAAGCGCCTAGAGCCCACGGTCACTATATGCCAAGGCTCATGTGGCTTACCCATGCACCTCTGCTCTCTCTCTGCTCTCTCTTTCTAAAATGGTTCTTGTGGAGGGTAATAGATATGTGGGCACAACGTTGTGCTTTTGGGTTGATTGCGAAGAAGGCCCACTCAACGAGAGGCTGGACCGTCGCGTGCTTCAAATGATAGACGTACGTAGTAAGCCCCCCGCTCAACAATTTTACATACATACAAGATGTTGTACATAATTAAGAAATCTCTTAAATCTTGTACACTATATATACATACATACATGTGCAGGCAGGTTTGTTGGAGGAGGTATCTCAACTGCGAGAGCTGTTCGTGAACAAAGGCCTGGCCCTCGACTACACCAAAGGAATACTTCAAGCCATAGGTAAGAATAATGTGTGGATCACTTTTTTAACCCTAAAAAAACCAAAAGATATTAACAGTTATTATAAGGTTAGCTAACTAACATGTTGTATAAAAAAAACTTTTCTATTACAAATATGTTGGGTTGTTAGGTTACAAAGAGTTTGAGGCCTATTTTGACGCCCTCTCCGGTGGTAATGAAGAGAAGGGCGGGCCGCCGCTGTGCGCAGCGGATGATGCTCGCAAGGCGCTGGAACACTGCCGCGATGCGCTCCAACGGCGCACGCGCCGCTATGCCAAGTCCCAGCGCGCTTTCATACGTACACACCTCAGGCAAGCGGTCATCCCCCGCCACACGGGCGTGTGCTCTGTCTCTTCTTCACCAGTTGTTGTTCTGAAGTTCTGAATTCTTATCTCTGCTCTTGTGTGTGTATGCGTGTGTGTCTTTGTGTTCGTAGGCCTTACTTTCCTATCTATCGCTTGGATACTTCCGAGTTGACCAAGTGGCAGGAAGATGTGTTGGGCGTAGCTGTGGAGAGCGTGCGGTCTTGGTTGGCGCGCGACAAATGTGATGGCATCATGAGCAGCATGCCTCATCAGGACAAGCTTCTGCTTCCCATCGATGGCGAGGTGAGAAGCGAGGAGGATGATGATGATGAAAAAAAGATGCAGGCAAGCGATGGCAAGTGGGCCAGGCACGTGTGCGAGATGTGTGGAGGCAAGGTGATTGTGGGTGACACCCAGTGGCGCGCCCATGAGCAGTCTCGAGGCCATCGTCGCCGCCGCAGCAGCAAGAGGCAGAAGGCGCAGAAGCGACAGCAGCAGCATGAGTCTATAACAGATGTAGTTGGCGGCAGCGAAGGTGGTCCATTTGGAGTCCTCAATGAAGATCAGTTGGAATGAATGAATGAATGAGTGAACAGTTGTCAGCTCATCATGGTGAAGATCCGAACCAGCGCTCTTCTTCTGTACAGAACGAACTGCTTTCTAAGGTAGACCTCGCATGTATGTGGCAGAGAGAGACAGAGAGCGAGAGAGGAAAGGTGAAGAGAAGCAAGTGTTGGATGAGAGAGTGAGAGAAGAGACTATGCGAGGCAGTGCAAGCATAGGAGTTGCAGCCTGGAGCCTACGCGTTGCAGCACCGTCTTCAGCACGGTGGCATAGGTCTCCCACATGTCGAACCAGTTGTCGCTGTCCCAAGGATTGTGAAGAAACGCTCTGTTGATGAAGGGCACTGCAAGAAGGGGCTTATCCAGCCTGACAGATGAAGAAAAGGTGTAGAGGGTGAGATTTTGATCAATCAATTCAGAATGTTAATTTTTTTTTTGGGGGGGGGGATTAGATGGATAGATACCTGAGGTAGGAGGTGCCCACAAATCGCAGTGCCAAGGGGTATTTCACATCTTGTGGAGAAACTTGGAGGAAGAACTTCTCTGCTTCCTTGTAGTTCCTCCTTTGGTAATTGAGCACGCCTTGATCAAATGGCAGAGGATGGACCCTGGCACTCAGAATGGTGGAAGTTGGCTCGCGAGAGGCACCAGAGAGGAAGTAGGCGTAGAGATTGACCGTGGCCAGAGAGAAGACAGAAGCGTAGATGACCAGAAAGACCATCCCATAGAGTGCAAATGTTGCAAGTGCTGCACAAAATCTGATGCTGCTCATGGCAACTCGTTACGGCGGCGAAGCATGTGCCAAAATCAGAAACGTCCCCCTTTGCCAGCTGTGCACACAGCACGAAAGAGAGAGAGAGAGAGATGTGTTCACTGAAAGAGTGGGAAAAGAGAAAAGCAAGCTCTCAGCCGCCAGATCTCAACTCTTTGTTTGTTTGTTTGTTTTTTGCAGCGCAGGCCCGCAGGGAGACACACACGCACACACCGCAAACGACAGAGTGTGTCTGTGCGGGGGGATCTCTTTGGTGGAGTGGTCATTGGCTGTGGCTCTCATCTGTCCCCCACCATCCCACACTGTGGGGGGCCATTTAAGGGTCGCCAGTTCGAACCTCCTGTTGTGTGTGTAACTCTCGGAATTCCGTTCTGGGTAATTCTAGACCTTTCGGCAAAAATCCAGATTCTAGGAATGTGAAGTATTTATAACGATTCTAGACCTTTCGGTAAAAATCCGGATTCTTGGAATGCGAAGTATTTATCATTTATGAAATTAAGTTGGTACGATCGAATTTGAATTTTGATTGGGGGAAGTTTTTGTCAGTTGGAAGGAAGGAAACAGCTCTCAATACAGGCAAACACCTGACCAAAAAGTTGTGCACTCTTTTTTGGCACAGTGGTTAAAAACTATGCACAATATAATGTGAGCAACACAGGTTGACACCTTCTCCACAACTGACACAAAAATGTGCTTCCTAATTACAAAATGTTGCAGCTTTCATTTCGCGCCAAAAAGGGAGCGACTGTTACAATAACAAAACTTTTGCGCTTTCGCCCCAATACCGTTTCATAAGCCAGAAAGGCACTGTGATCGATCACACTGCGCCACTCCACAGTCCTTCCGAAGCAAAAGGGCCACCACTGAAGATGTTTGCCTCTTGCTTGCCTATTTTCTTCAAAGACTCAAAATCAAAGTCCAAGGAGAGCAAATCTGTGCTTAAGGATCACAAAACAGGGAATCATAAGGTGGGCGAGAAGAGATCGCTGAGAGATGTTACAAATGTGGCACTAAATGCCTGCGGCGATGGCAAGGGGCCTTCCAAAAAACACAAAACTGATCATCACAACAAAAAGAAAAAGAAAAACAAAACACATCAAGAGGCCAAGATTGACCCGCCAGCAACCAACAACGTCGATGCAAGCCTCATGGATG
This sequence comes from Acanthamoeba divionensis, assembly GCA_000826405.1. Classification (NCBI taxonomy): domain Eukaryota; phylum Discosea; order Longamoebia; family Acanthamoebidae; genus Acanthamoeba; species Acanthamoeba divionensis. The sequence continues at coordinate 10,585 of CDFI01107231.1, read as the reverse complement.
TTTCCATTTCTCACGAGACCGAGGGAGGGCCAGTGGCCCACCTTGAAGAGTTGGACGTCAAGTTGGAACGAATGTATGACATAGGAGATGATGATGATCAGGTTGTCGTCGCAAGCAAAAACAATTCCATAATTCCAGCACAGGCACGCCTGCCCCCGGAGGGCGTACAGGACATTGACGCTGAAGACCACCAAGAACCTGAATTTTGCACAATTTATGTGAATGATATAATAGATTATCTCTTCCTGCGAGAGGTAAACCCCCCCCCCATATAAGACCCTTTCCCTTGCGAACCACACACACACACCACACACGAGAGAGAGAGAGAGAGAGAGAGAGAGAGAGAGAGAGAACCAATGCATAAGCTTCATGACTACGAGTGAGACTTGCAGTGTTGCCTGATCACTTTTTGCTCGTCACACGAAAACACAGTCAGAGGGTAGACCAGGCCCCAACTATCTTAAGGAAGCGAAGAAACAAGAACAGCAAGACGTGGGAGAGTTCGGCAGCGGGGCTCAAGTGACAGAGAACATGCGCGGCCGGCTTGTGGACTGGATAGTGGGCGCCAGCGAAGAGCTGTCTCTTCTTGATGAAACTGCCTGCCTCGCTGTCGTGATCCTCGATCGTGTACTCTGTGCACGCCCTGTCAGCCCTGCACGCGTGCAGCTCGTGGCTCTGGCATGCCTGCTCGTGGCATCCAAGTACGAGGAGATCTACTATCCCCGCATAGAGGACTTACTATGGACTGTCTCTAATACTGTCACCCAAGGCGAACTTATCAAGGCCGAGCTTATCGTGCTGAAGACTCTGGCCTTTGATCTATCCTCCCCAACGCCTTACCACTTTCTCCGTCGTTTCTCTAAGGCTGCAGGGTCTTCAGCAAGACAGCACTCCCTCACCAAATACCTTATTATGCTCTCCTTGTCCAGCTATCCTATGCTGCAATTCCCCCCATCCCTTGTAGCCGCGTCCGCTGTCTACTTGTCCCGTGCCATGACCTATCAGACCCCTATCTGGGTATGTACCTTCCCACAACTTTGTGCACAACAAAGGTCTTCTTATGGAGTCAAGTTCCTTCATGATCACAACGTTATCTAGCACTGACAACTGTTATGTGTGACACACAGACGAGGACTCTGGCGTATTACACACGCTATCAGGAATCTGATAAAGAGCTAGCAGCCTGTGTGCGGACTCTGAACCAGTACCTCATCTCGAGCAAGACCCAGCAGGCACTCCACGCAACAACCAAATTCCAGGGCATCACCCACAACGCCGTAGCCCTCATTCCGCCTGTCCAGCTTCCTTCTCATATGATGGGATGATGATTCAATTAATTACTTAGTACAGTACAACACGTCTGGGAGTGACTCCAGAGTCCACGAGGCAAAAAACATGATACTGCCCACATTTAATAGAAGGAGACGTATGAATAACCCCCATGCTTGCATGAATGGATTGGATCCTCTTCATGTCAAGCTTTCTTTCAACCAACAACAAAGGCCTACGCTGCATGCAAACTATAATACGAAGTTACAAGTTTGGGATGCTCCTTGATCAATAATACTACGATATCCACATTGTCTCTGACACCATAAATAACATCAGTTCTAACCAGCTTTGGGAGTTGGACCAACCCTAGCCCTTCTAACCCTTCTAACCCCCCGTCTCTTCGTGTCCATGAGTACCAAAAAGCGAAGAGCCGCCCAGCAAATACCTTCCATTGTCATCATCACCCTCCTAAGGCCTCCCATACTCTTACTTCCAAGACTCAACTGAAACCTGTGAGGCCAGACCCTTCATAACTGGTCATCATGGCATCTCGAAGGTCAGTCAGAAACAGCCTACCAAGCCCCCTTCAGAAGGGATACAGTGAAAGAAGCAACCCATCTCTTTTTCTTACGACATACACTTGTTGGTTTTGGGGGGGGGGTGTTAGGCCATATGTGGAGTATGATCAGGAGGTCTATGGGGCGTTTCGTAATCTGCTTGTCCTCTCCCGAAAGTAAGCACATCCCCTCCCCCTTGCTGGCTTGACACCAAACAACTCTCTTTGGTGTCTTCATCCCTCTTCCCTCTGCTCATCAGAGACCTTGTTGTGTTGTCCTTGTTGGAACAAGTGTAAACATTGAGATTGAGTCACCAGAATATGTTTTCTTGGGACAACCTGGACACGGCAAGACAACTGTCATAGAAGCTATCCTGGGTCACGGTCTCATTGGAGGTGCTTAATGTCTTCCCATCTTGCTGGACTCAGCAATCCACTCCAAACCTCTGCTCTGGCTCACATACTTACACCTGCAGGAAAGTCCACAAAGCGGCCAGTGCAGCTAAACTTTATCAACAATCAAGCTTGTGCTGAACCTAGGATCACTTTCAAAAGGGATTCCTTCCTTTGGACAAAATCCCAGGAGTATGCTAGAGACCTAGAGGTAGCACCAGATGGTGTAGGCAAGGAATTCCAAAAGAGGAACGTTGTCACGACTCTTCCAATGTGTTTGCAGTACGAGCACAAGCATGTGTTCAATATGAGCATCATTGACACGCCTGCTGTAGTGACTTACTCCCAGATGTGGAAGCCAGCCCGAGACAAGGACCATGAAGGTGGATCAGGACGCTTGACAAGCAGAGAAAGCACTGCAGCTATGGAGACCGACACTGAGGGAGAGCCTGAGAAAGAGGACCCACAAGACCGCAGCGCCGAGGATCCCGCCTCTTCTACCCCCTCAGCTGCAACTGAACCTGATGCCTCTGGTGAGGCTCGCCCTCAAACTCCCACAGCTGCTCGCACCGCTTCGGTGGCTATTCCCTCTCAGACGGATGCCTCAACAATGCCTTCACAGGTCTCCTTCCTCAACACATCTATCTATAGCTTGTTCTAACCTCCACTTTGTTGGGATCATTATTTTCACTATTGTAGGGAGGTCAGGTGGGAGTTGAAGGATCAGATAGCAGCCAAACAAACGCTGAGTCATTGACAGCAGAGGGCCATGACAGTGGTAAAGAATGTTCTGGTGAACGAAAGAAGAAGTCCAAAAAGAAAGAAGACAAAAAGACTGCACGAATGCAGAGGGCCATCATGGAATTGATAGAGCCAAGTCACAGGGTGCTCGTGTGTGTGGAAGATGCAGGAGCAGCTAAGTACAAGATGCAGCGGGTGGCAAGGCTCGTGGACCCTAAGCTCCAACGCACCATCTTTGTTTACACCAAGGCTCACGAGTATCTCCAAACCTTGGTCACTACAAAGGACCTCAACCGCTACCTGGGATCCTTAGTCGCTGCATCCCTGCCACGAGCCTTCCTCACCTCACTTCCCCCATCCAAGAAGTCCTCTGCCACTTACTCCAAAGCCATTGGTTGGATCTTCCATTCTTCCTGTTTTTCCTTGGCAGCTATGCTTACAGTTTCTATCCTATGTACATAGTCTTTAAGGAAAGGATTTCCGAGGCCATCAAGAATGACATGAAAATCTTGGAGTCTCTGCAGTATGACAAGAGGTATGTGTATATTTCAATTCATACCTTTTACTCCATTGGAATCTGATTCGTTTTGAAACCAAGGTATGAGACTCTTGTAGGGTTGCATGGGCTGAGAGGTTACGTGGTGGGCCATGCTTGGGGGGCCTACCAGAGTGCTGTAGCTGGTCTTAAGGAGGGCCTTGCCACTCAGATCACTGCCACTGAAGATAGCCTTGCTCGACTCCGCCAACAACTCTCCACTCTGACCTCAGGACCTGCTGCTCTCCGCGCTGCCTCAACTTCTCATGCCTCCACCTACCTTACCACTCTTCAAAATATCATCAAAGGCACATAGTACCAAGTCATTACCAGCAACCTCTTAAAGCAAAAGCTCACTTGATGTTTGCCTTGCAGGTACACTTGAGGGAGTACCTACTCAAAATGGTCAGACCCTGGTCGAAGAGATTGAAGAGCCCGGTTAGCAAATGCCCATCCTTACTCTTAAATTTAAGTGGCTTATTGTGTTGGGTATTGTAGAGATGGGAGAGTGGATGGACGGTTGGGGGAAGTCTGTGGCCATACAGGACGAGTGGGGAGTGCCCTACGCCACTAACAAGCTATATGGTCGCCATCAATTTGAACGTCTGCTGTCCCAATTCCGTTCCATTGCGACTCACACGGGTACCCAATGCCTCACCAACCAAAATAGGGAAGCGCAACTAAACATGCGGCTTATGCAGAGATGGGCACAGTGACAGTCGACGAGATAGCGTGTGCTGTAGGAACCGGCAGACTAGCGGGAGTAGGAGCAGGACTAGCCTGGGTTGCCAGTGATATCGCTAGGCGCAAGGTGGACCGACTTCTGCGCCCTCTCGTCTCACAGCTGCGCACCCGCGCCGTTCACGTGCTCCAGCGTCTAGCCGATGTCTCCCAGAAGACCCTGACGCTGTCCAGCGCTTCTTCGCCAACAACATCAGCAGCTGCCCATGGCAGACCTTCCACTCAGTGTTCCCCCACTAAATACACTGCCAGCCTACTCACTTTGTGTTGGTGACCTCTCTACTTTGAATTACTTGAGCCGAAGGGGATTATGCTGACCTTGGTTGGCAATGTTTGCAGCAGGTGGCAGTGCTAGTGTGGCAGCAGGAGAGGGAGATGAAGGGGTCCTTGGCTTTCCTTATCTGGTCCATCGGCTGCGTGCTCTGTATTTCAGCTATATAGAAGAAATCGCCCAGCAGTGCCATACCAAGTGCCTGGACGAGTTCTACACCACACGAATTATCTATTGGGACTTTCTCACGTACGTGTTTAACTCTCTGCCATGTTTAACTGTTTCAAGCAAGATGGTCACCAACTCTCTTCCATTTCTTTGCTGCCACAGCTTCAGTGGGCACAGGTTTCCTGACAAGAGCTATTCCATGGCTTTCTATGAACAAAAGGAGGAGGTCATCGAACTGGCCCGTATCCTCTTTAAAGAGATCAGGAACCGCATCACCATCAACGTGCTGCTCAAATTCCACAACAACTTCTTTGTGCCTATGTACGTCCCCTCCACTGTTGAACAACTTTCTCTTGAATCCATTTACTAATACTGGCGTGGGACCATCGTTCCAACAGTCAGAACGAGCTATGGGGGACCGTGCAACGTCAGGTGACTGTGCTGGCTGATGAAGAGCTGAAGGAGTTGCTGCAGGTGGGACAACAGGAGGTGTGCCTGCGTCAGCAGATAGCCCGCCTCCAGGAGACCGCCAGCAAGCAGGAAGCACTCCTCTCCTCCTTCCTCACCCATTGCTCCACCTTCTCTCACCCAAAATGAGCACTTACCTCTATGCATATTATTGCGCCTCGCCAGAAGTGTGTGTTGTTGTGGCCATTTACATGAAAGGATAAAACTAAAACTAAAACTAAAACTAAAACTAAAACTAAAACTAAAAGCTGTTCAGTGTTCAATTGAAGTACAAGTATTATTATTTGGTCTTTAGTTGTTAGCATACAAACATAAGCAGAAAGCAGCACTTGAGCTTGCTTGCCTTGATTCAGTTTTCAGCGCGCAGAGGTCCTCTGTATATGTACAACAGGCAATGTGCAGAAAAGTGTTGTTGAAGGCTGCACATGTCCTTTCCTTCCCTGATGATGTTTCATTTTGCTCATGTCATGCTCGCAGTGGAGGTACTTTCAAAGATGGCCAACTTTTGAATGAACTCAGCCTTCTTTCCCGCTTTCTCGTCTGCGACATGTTCCAGTTTCTTGCGTGTGGCCTCAAGCCTTACTTCTGCCTCAATCTGCTCTCGTGTCTTGCCCTTGATCTCTGTGATCTTTTGCTCAAAGAGGCGCCTGTGTTGAGAGATGCTATTGATCTCACAACAGCTACCTTCACCTTCTCGCTCGATGATATCCTCCTTCACCTCAATCTTGAGAGATTTGCGTGTTTCTTTTTCCCTTTGGGCACGTTTCTGTATTTCCTGAATTTCTCTTTCCTTTTGCTCCTTGATCCATTGAACCTTTTTGATACGCTTGATGTCCTCCACTTCCTTCTGATGCCTAGTTAACATTTTGTCCGCTTCCTTTTCTCTCTCCGAATTAAATTCCTGCCATAAGGGGTCCCAATCCTTCTTGTGTATCTCTTTATCAACATCTTCATTTTGCTGTCTTGATCCTGCTGCGTCTACTACATCTGTTTTTCTGGTTTGTTCCTCTCCGCTTCTCTCCAGGTGCTCATGGTCAATACCCTCTATATTGGGCTCCTGCGCTTGATTTGGAGCCTCAGATATAAGATCGTCCTTTAGGATACTTTGTTCCTCTAACAGGATTTGCCCATTTTCTTTTTGCTCTGGTTGCCTTTCATTATTTGGAACATATGCCTCAGTTTCAGCCTCAAATTTTGAAGTTTCTTTTCCTTCGTTGTCTTTTGCTTCTTGCTTAACTTCTCTGACTTCTGCTTGTTCATCCTTTGCTGAATCGATGGTTATTTCCGGTTCTTTTGCTTCTTGCTCAACTTCTCTGGCTTCTGCTTGTTCATCCTTTGCTGTGCTTTCCACTGAATCAATGGTTATTTTTTGTTCTTCCAGAGGTCCATTATCTTGCTGTTTCTCTGTATTAGTCTCTGCCAATTGTTCTTTGGTTTGTTCTCCTGCTTCTTGGGAGTTTGACTCGTGCATTCTTCTTGCTCACCATCTCCAGCTTCTGACTCCTCTGAGACCCGGGACGCGTGAGGCTCAGTTCTTATTGATATAGATTCATCACTGGGGCATCTACTAAGTGGTTGTGAAATCAGAATTACGGGGGTCTGGGGCAGAGTTACAGCCTTCTTGCGTGTATTCACTAGTCTTTCACTCGTAAAGAATTGTATCCTCTCCTTATCATCTTTGTCGTCCTCGTCCTCGTCCTCTTCTTTGCTCTTTCTCTCTCGTCTTTCTCTCTCCTTTTTCTCTTTTTTCTCTTTTTTCTTTCTATCTCGTTCCTCTTTCTCTTGTTCCTCTTTCTCCTTCTTTCTGCCCTCCTCGCGAAAATCTTTCTGCTTTATCTCCCGTGTCTTTCGCTTTTCTGAATTCTTTCTTCCTGTTCCTCCATCCTTCCGTTCAACTTCGGTGTCACAGACACTGAGGTTTTGTTCCTTTTCATTATTTCTGTTCTCATTTATTTCAGCGGGGCTTGTGTGGTCGCTAGGCACCTCAGCCGCAGTTGGGTCAGACTTAAAGCGTATGGACCGAGCAAATATTTGTGGGTGGTGCAAGATAAGGGTTTCAGTGAGTACATTGACCTGGGCAGTCTCGTGCAGGAGAGTCGCAGCATCGCACGCCTCTCGTCTAACAAAATTTGGACCCACCAGCGTTGCTATGTTACTCGCTGTGAGCCAACACCCCAACATCAAATATTAATATATATAAGTAATAAATGGAGGGGCAATAAAAGACTCCTCTCTTGTCTTTCTACACTGAAACCTCAAACCCCAACATACCAGTCATCTTGTTTTCCGCTGAGTGTGAGGTAAGTAGCACGAAGAAGTGGAGAAGTTGGTCCAGTACGGCAAAGTTGCCCGACGGCATCTGGTTCACCAGCTGTTCAAGTTTTTCAATGCACACATCGATCGATTTGTTTCTTTCTGGATAGTTGTGTGAATGGCAATCTTTGATTAGCATCATGCACAAGATAACTTTGATAAGATCAATGCAACCCACCTTGAATTGCGTCAATGAACAGGGGGTAGAGACGCGAAGTGAACAGAGTATCTGGTAGCATGCGCAGATAGAGCTTGAGAAGTGTTGCCACAATATGCGGGTGCACTCGAGCCATCTCGAAATCAACATCCTTCCCTGTTATGCCCGTTATATTAAAGAGCACACACGGATGGCATACTCTCTGGCGGGTTAAATCATAAGGAGGTTTGTTACCTTGATCAAGCTCTTCACGCAATATATCTGCATCAGTCCGTTTGCCGCTGACACGGAATAGACCCAGTATCTTGAGTCGGTCATCCTTCTCCAGAAACGCGGTTGCCTTTTCTATGAACTGCGGAATGGGTTGTACGGTGCTCACTAAATTATCTTGCTCCAGTACCTAAACCCACTTTCTCGTGTTAGGATATGCGTTGAGGACCAAAACCAAAAACGGAAAGGGAAAAAAGAGGAGACCTGCTCTAGAGAAACTCCAAAAAGGCAGCCTGGTTTCTTGGGCTGCACTGCTGGAGGTACAATGAGAGAAACCACTGTTCCATGTCCCCCGCCAACCAGCCAAAAGAATGAGTTTCACAATTGCCGTCTCTCTGTCACTCCCCTGCAAGAAGTGGAGATGGATACCTTCTTCATCCCTTTTGGGTGCTTCATCTTTTATCTTAGAATCCTTTTCAGGTGGGACGGATTCAGCGCTGCGTTCTTTCTTCACACGCTTGAGACCCAAGATGCGTGATCCGGCCTTCTTCACTCCACCTAGCTTTCCCCTTGTATTTTGACCAAATACGATCACACTGCCCCCTGCCGAACCTGCTGCTGTGGCAGTGGGCATGTGTCCCGTACTAGCGCTCAGGAGCGCTCCAACACTATCTCCCGTTCCATTAGCAGTCAAGAATTGGGCGGATGCGACAGCCGTTACTGGTTCAAGCCCTGTTTGGGAAATGTCATTTGCAGAGACATCGTCGATGCTTCGCTCATTGGCGAGCCTATAGCGATGGTTGTGATCGTCGGCAAGAGGCGTATGGGGGTCATCCTTGCGTTGGAACGCACCCAACCTTCGCAGCTGCTCTCCTATCATTAGTGCCTCCTTTCGGCTCTTCAAGTTCAACTCTCTAACTAACCAGTCAACAACGCCTGAACCTGCACAGCCATCATGCATGTTCAGAATGGTGTTGTCACACTTTGTGGCTAGGTAGTACCTGTAAAACTGTTTTTAGTTGCTTTGAAAGGCTTGAAGGGCTTCTTTTTTCTCTCCAAAGGAACACCATGGTCGTGGTGCCGCATTCTTTCTGACAATCTCTCCAAGTCTTGCTCGAAGGGTGGCATCGAGACTCCCATAACCTGGAAAACAGAAGGTTAGGGTGCACAATCACTAGAAACAGTAGAGGGGAGAGAGATAAACCTCCAGAATAGATGCAGAACTTTTAGGGAATACGAATATAGGTCTCTCCTTTTCGTCTAGACAGGACCCAGCAAAAAATGTACCTAGGTGCCACCAAAATTAGTTTTATGTCCATACCAAGTGATAGGCCTAATAATAAGAATACCTGGGAAGAAGAAACGTTCAGAAGCAGAAGGACGCGCCGTTAAGAGCGTCAGGCCAGAATAAGTCTCATTAGACTTCGACCCTTTTCGGTCGGCCCAAAGCAAATATGAGCCTGCCTTGTTCTGCTCAACAACACTGTAACACAAGAAACCAACTTTAACGCTAAAACAATTGTATTTTCCTCACTTGATATAAACAAAATGGGACAGTACCTTTTGTGAAGACATCGTACAAGGTGGGTTTGTGGTGGTTCGTCAGTGTCATCAGTGACAACATGACCCATTGCCACATAGCTATCACTAGGTGGCACCGGGCTCCACACTGTTAATTTGTTGCCTCCACGGCTTCCCTTGCTATCCCCTGTATCATAAGCCAAATGTTAAAGCAAAGCCACAGCCATAGAAACGTTCTTTTCGTTTTGTTTTCACCATCAAAGAGAGGTTGAGGAGAAGCGCTTACCCTGCCATACAACTACGAATTCTTTTGGTTGAGCAAGAAGAGGAAAGTCTTCTTCTTGTGATGGGTTTTGGCTGTCGCTCACTGTCTCCTCTAAGTAAAAATAGAAAATAAGGAAACTGATCGAATATCTGGGTCCATCCATTTGTCAGGTATTGTTTAAACAGCGAGCTGCGTATGCAGCGGATTGAAAGGAGCTAGCAGCTGAGTCATGGCTCTCTGCGTTTAATTTTCCACTCACCTATTTTTTTAACCTTCTCTCTTACAGCAAAGAAGGCAGCAGGGTTATTGGGCAGATCACTGCTGAAGCCCTCTGCGTAATCGCCCAAAGCACTGAATCCTTGAGATGGTGCAAGAGGAATTCTTAGCGTGGGAAGCAGCAAAGTGATGGAAATCCCTAAAAAAAAAGAATCCAAGAAGGGGAAGGAATGCAAAAGTGTTTTTTGGGCGGGGGGGGGTACCTTTGGGTGGTTTGACTCGAAAGATGGTGAAATGGTGGGAGGAGGAAGAAGAAGAAGGTGCAGCGGCATGGCTATCCCACAACTTCTTGAATTCATAGCATGGTGTAAACTGAAGCTGTCGCCTCGTCCTCACCACAAGTCGCCCTCCAGCAACAGAAGCACCATGCCCATTGACAGCAGAATGAACCGCGTTACTGGCTGAGGCCTCTTGTGCTGTTGGAGGAGACTCACATGGCAATTCCACATTTGTGCTGCTGCCCCCAAGTCTGGGGGTGACCTCATGCTCCATGAGCTGCGGAGAGGAAAGAAAGCTTTATTTTCTGTTTCATTGCTTTTTTGAGAGAGAAAAGCACATGATGATAATAATAACAATACCTAATTACTGAAGGCCTCCACAGTTGAAGCACCGATGCACTTGCAAAGCAGAAGTTTAAGAAAGAAGGGAATCTTTCAATCTTGCAGCTGGGTTCCCACAACTTGTTTTGTTATTGGTAT
>CDFI01107226.1:0-13391 GCA_000826405.1 Acanthamoeba divionensis | reverse complement strand
GTTTGTTTGTTTGTTTGTTTGTTCACTTTTCCCACCTTTGGCCAATCTGCCAGAGAGCGTTTCTGGAGATCTTTTGAACCATGGCGACCAAGTACTGCCACGCCACGCACCGCTCCGCGCTAAGCTTACAGCAGATGGCTCCCAGTCTGTGACAGCTGTTGGTCAATTGCATCCGCCTGGTGGCGCGTTTCTCGAACGCCTCTGAGAACTCCTTGTACCGTGTCTCCGAGTTGTCGTGAGGCTCCAACGCGTTGAAAGCAGAACGAGCGCAGCTCATCCAACCTTGATTCGAAAGATAAACGTTACTTCTCCTCTTCTCTCTCCGCTTCTCTCTGCTCTCTCTCTCTCTCTCTGCTCTCTCGTGTATTGTGAAAACGAGAAGGAATGATCATCATAGTCACTTTCACACCCTGGCTCACCTTCAAATCCAGCATAAAAAGCGGTGCCAGGCCGTCCGTCACGCAGCCATATGAAGTCACTGCCGCCTTCTTCCTCCTTTGCGTCATAGGCCAGAGAATCTTCATCTTCAAAGGACGCGTAAAGTGCCTATTGATAAAGATGAGAACAACAATCTCTTATTAATATATCAAGCATTCACTCACACACACAGCAAAGATGATATTTCAGTACCTCACTATAATAAGCAAACTGTGAAGCTGTATCGTCGTCGTCGTCTTCTTCGCCGTTAAGAAAATAGTCGCGCAGAGCAGGGGTGGCAGACAGCCTCGCGCTCATTCGTTTCACTATTTCATCGATCTGTACTTCCAACTCCCTGGTGGCTCTCGAAATAACCCACTCCGAGCGCACCTAAGGAAATTGAGGGGAGGGGATCAGATTTGAAGAAAAGAAGGCAAAGCAGAGTATTGATATAATGCTCTTCGCCTTACCTGGCACAACAATTCACGAGAGAAGATGGTTTGTCCTATCACATTTTTTCTTAAAAAGGCGTTACTCGGCCTAGTTTCAATCTCAGCAATGACCTTTGGCAAAGCAATGAAACAGCGAGGGTAAACAAGAAGAACAGCAACCAACACAGGTGCCAGAGGAATTTACATCATCATAGAGTTTTTCATGTAGCAGTATACGCAAACGCAGACCGAACCACTTGTCTGAATTTGTTATTGAGAGGACACGCTTTCTCAGCGACTCGTGACGTGTTGTGCCTCCTCTTAATACAAGGGTCCTAAAGAAGATGTGTTTAATTAATGCACACCAAAAGTAAGGAAGATTCTGCAAAGATGTACATGACATGATGGGGTGCTCACTTGTAGTATTCGAGAGTGTGATGTTTGGCGTATTCGTCGTATCTCTTCTTAATTTCGATCTCCTTGAGAGGGCCTTCTTCAAAGGTGAGGTGTCCATTCAAATCCTTTCAATGCAATAGCGTTAAAAGAAAACAGCACGAGAAAGAGCAAGGAAGAAGGAACTTTTACATATGTTGTAGCCCTTAGGACCCATCCTTCAAGCGCATGGGTAGACATGCATGGCCTAAACTTACGGAAGGCCTCCATCCAAAGAGAGAACAAGGCCGTTTCTACTCGTGCACGAGAATCAACAACAGTCTCACTGTCGTCCGTCACTGTGATATGAAGACAGCATCGATTAACATGGTGTAATAAAAACTAATAAAAATTGTGAGCAAGACTAGAGTGATCTAGGGGAAAAAAGCAAATAGGTTGGATGGATGGAATGCGAAACCGAATGTGTTAACAAATATTTCAGTAAAGGAAGCGATCAGCTGCATGCACGGCTCCCACCAGTCATCGTCATCGAGCTGACCTTTTCTTTCATCTTTCAATTTGCTCCCTGTAGCGCCGCTCTGAGGTATTACCATATATATATATATATTAGAGCAGAGAGTGAGAACAAGTTAAACATAGCGAGGCGTTATATGAATTCATGAGAAAAGGAGCTATTCACCTTTTCGTCAGCTCTTTGAAAATATGGCTGTATCTTCTCTTGTAACGCCTCTACTAGTTGTATTAGCTCTTGTGCTATCTCAGGAAAGTCTTCATCCCAACGTTCATCTTCCTTAGCAAATCTGTTTGTTAAACGAATTCTTAAGAGGGAGCGCATTTCTACAAGAGCAAGAGCAATATAAATGCTGGAGCAGCATAGTGGGAAGTAATTGTACCTTTCAACAAGGGCTTTTTGAGTCTTCATACAAAGGCTTCTAACTTGTTGGCCTAATTCGTCCTCTTGAAAAGGCGTGGTGCTTGCAGTAGTAGTAGTATCCTCACCTGCAGCTTCTTCTACTTCTTCCACTTCTTCCACTTCTTCTTTGGCCTTGTCTTCATCCTTTTATGTAATTCTTGTTAAAGGTTTAATTTAGGTAAACAAAAAAGAAACTAGGAATGCATGTAAGCGAGAGCGAGTGTGACTTCGAGTGTGCGACAACGAACTGTTGCGGTAAACAGTAAAATTTATTTTTTTAAAAATGTATGAAATGAAATGATGTGATGTGTGTGGTGATATAATGATGATGATGATGTTGGGACTCAAAACAAAAAGGAGGAAGTGCCCAGCATCAGCATCATTCACCATGATGGTTGTTTGTTGCTGGCAAAAAATTAGATATACAGACTTCAGGTGGGAGTGTGTGGGCCCACAAGAAAAATACAGCTCGTTTCGTTTCGTTTCCGTTTCGTTTCGTTTTCTTTGCTTTGCTTTGCTTTGCTTGACAGACAGTTGACAAGGCGTTTTGGCAGGCCTTGGGATGAATTCAAACTTGGCCCCAAATCACTAGTGAAAAGAACAAACAAAGAAAACAAAGAAAATTTTGATTAACTGAGGCCTCATTCACACAATGTTTTTCTTCTCTTTTTTTTTTCCTTCTTTTCAATTTTTGTTTGAGGCAATTCGAGATACATAGATTGATAGATTGATGATATGAATGAATTATGAGAAATCCGGTTTAACAAGGGGCTGCTCCTTGAAGGAGTGCAAACAAGTGGTGCTCGTTCTGGAGAGAGAGCCCCAAAAAAAAACCGTGTGGCTTCGGTAATCACACCAAACTTGGGTGGATCTCAAGGATCAGTTGGATCCGTGCTTTTGTGTCTTTTGACTTAAAGAATTAGAGGATATGTTTGAGTCATTTGATTACCTTGGAATCTCTGTCTTCCTCGTCGTCCTCGTCTTCGTCGGCATCATAATCCTCGTTGTCACTTTCACTCTTTGCTGGAGGCTTGGCCTCTGATTTCGCTTGGTCTTGTTGCTCTTGCTTGTGTGTCTCTATTCTTTCCATTTCCGCGTTCTTTTGTTGTTGTTGCTGCTGCTGCTGCTGTATCAGCATTAACTGTTTCTAAATAATATATATAATAGATGTTTACGTAAGCAACTGAAGTCTTCTAGTGTGGTTTATAACATTTTACAAGAGTCTCTATATATACCTGTTGTTGCTGGACATATTGCTGCCTTAGTTGCTGTTGTTGAAAAGTGGCTTGTTGCTGTTGTTGAAAAAGCTGTTGTTGTGATTGCTGTTGTGATTGGGGTTGTTGCTGTGTGTGTTGATAGTGTTGTTGCTGCGGTTGCACCTGGACAGGGATTGCTTGTAAAGATTGCTGAGCCTGGGGTGATCCATGCGCCAGATGCACACCATTCTATTGTAAAACGGTATAAAAAATTGTCTCAGTATGTCAATAAATTAATCAGAGGTAATGGCGTGTGTAGAAATAACGCTGCTGAAATGTTTGAGACAAACTTAGTTACCTGCATGTGATGGTGTTGGTGAGAATACTGGTTTTGTGAGGAAATAGCATGATGCTGCATGTGTGGATGGAATTGTTGAGTTTGGGGGGATGACTGAATCATGCGCATATGTTGTGGCAATTCTTGTTGGGGCTGTCCAGATCTCTGCAACACCATTTCTTGCTGAGCTTGTTCGCCCTCTTCGTTACCATCTTCGTTGCCCTCGTCGTCGTCATCATCATCATCCTCATCGTCATCCTCATCATCAGATGCCCTTGGCCGCTTCGCACTGCCCAATGATTGTTTGATAAGAAAAGATCCAAAGAAGCAATGCCCAAAAAAGCTCAGTCTTACTTACCTTCGAGGATTCTTATCACCTTCTATGACAGGCACTGGCATAGAAGGCTGACTTCCATTAGGAATGGAGACAGTATGGAGCGGCAGAGCATGAGAAGTGACCATGATGTGGCCGCCTGGATGTCCGGGTATCGGCTGCTGATACTGGGGCAGAGAAGTAAATAGCAAGTCTTTATTAGCATAGATATCAAAGAGCGCTTCATGTCGAGTGTTTACAGGTACCGTGTTAGGAGGCATCGCTTGAGATTGAAACGTGAAGCCTGGGTTCCGTTTCCGTTGTGAATTCTTCACTTTAGCTCCTGTATCGATAACAATTGTATTCACATTGCTCTTTGGTGGGGGGGGGCAACGATCGATGGAAGAATATGACTTACTCTTGTTTTGGAACCAGATCTGAACCTGACGAGGGGTGAGGCCGATTTGAGCCGCAATTCGGTACCGTGTCTCCTTGTTGGGCAGAGGCGAAATTGAAAATTCTTTTTCAAGTATTCCTAATTGATCTGGATTTTTCATCTGCCTCTTTCGTTTGCTATCTTTCTTGTCATAGGAGGCCGATGAGTCCAACTGGGGGGACATATTGGCTACTTGCACTTGGCTGCCCATTGAAGAAGCGGACATGTGTTGGGTCTGATGTGCTTGAATGGCGTGTTCGTGGGCTGGCGAATGCACGAATGTGTGGGTAGGCACAACTGAAGGGATCGCAGGAGCTCCATGATGCTGAATGTTAATAGGATTTGTACCCAAATGCCAGGCAGCGCCACCCATGATAGGGCCATGTTGGTTATGAGCATGGTGAGCCAGCACTGCGTGGGTGGGCGGCGGCCCTCCATGCAAGCTGTGCATGTTTTCGGCTGTCATGAATTGTCCGTACGGATGAATATGGGTCGTGTGGGCGACCACGCCCTCATTGGGAGTAATTACTCTGTGAATGAAGTTCGGGTACTGCCCAGCATGAGCAGCATGGTGTGTATGTATCAAATGATGGTCAGAAATTTGGTGAGGAGAAGCGTGGTGCTGAATTTGTTGGGGGTGAGGCGAGATAGAATGGGGGTGTTCATGGGAGATGGTGTGGTGAGCATGCAGAGGATGAGAGAGGCCGTGGCCATGTTGTTGTTGCTGCTGCTGTGCCTGCGATGTTTGTTGCTGTTGTTGGTGTTGTAGTGGTGAAGCATTCGCCATGTGTGCATGGGGGTGCGCTCCATGTGCATGCACATGTTGATGGATTTGATTGTGGGCGTGTCCACCGCTGTGTGGCGAGCCGTGGCCCAGGCTATGGCTCAGATTGGGACTGTGGGCGTGATTGTTGTGGTTATGGTTGTGACCACCATGTTGTGCGCCGCCATCCGCCGCATGCTGAAGGGCTATGTGTTGTTGTTGCTGCTGCTGTTGCTGTTGTTGATGTTGTTGCTGCTGTTGCTGTTGGTGGTTCACCGTGCTGCCAGTTTCAACTTCCACTGTGTCGTCCATCCTTCAATCCACAACGGCCACTCCCACTTCAAACAAACTTTCTCTCCTCTCTTCTTGATAACAATTCCAATTTCCAACAATGACACTAACAGCAATGTTGAAGAGAGAAGACAATCAACATAAAAAAGAAGAAGAAGAAGATCTCTCTCTTTTTAATATCAAAACAAGTTCCAGTTCGTTCAAACACCAGAAGAGGAAGAGGTCTCTTTCTCTTTGGGGGGCTCCTCTGTTTTGTTTTCTACTTCTATTTTTGAGATATATTACTTATTCACAATGGTCTCAAATGACGCTGTAATGAGTTTGATATGAAGGGGTTATTAGGGTCCAAGGTGGTGAAGACAAAGCAAAGCCTGCTGACACAACAACAACAACACACGCCCCCTTGACACAAAGGCAAAAGGTCCGTTAGGTTGAAGTCAACCCCGCTCGGGAAAATATTTGTCATTGCTTAATTAATTAATTTTTTCTCAAACTCCTATTGGACCCGTACATTTTCTCTCAATTCTAATTGGCTACTTCATTGACCAACCCGACCTGCAGGTCGTTGTTGGGGGGGAGGTGCAACATGTCTGCATTTTATTGGGTTGGTGTAGCAAATTGGTCGGCACCCTCTCCAATTGCCCTATGCCCCCCCCGTCTGTCGGAATTCAAAGTATTTCTTTCTTTTTTGGGGTTCCCAACTCAAAGTTCAAACAACCCCTTTGCTATTTAGAAACATTTAAAGAAACATTCTTTACCTTAACATTTTCTTCTTCTTCTGTTGTCGTGCTTGCACAGGGGGCAGCGAGGTGTGCTGTGTGGCTTGCTGTGTGTGTGACACTTTCCATGCTGCTGGCGAAATAAAGGGAACGAAAATAGGAGGCCAAGGTCACAAATGAAAGGAAGGAACATTGGCAATATTCACTTTTTTTCTTTGATGCCCCCAAGGTGTATTAAACCGAAATTGCAAATGTGGGAGCAACAGACATACAACCAACAACGGCCAGGTTGTAAGATGGCATTAAATTGCCAAAACTTTCAAACATCGTTTCAACCCAATTAAGAAGAAGACACACAATACCCAATCAACCACCTAAAACCATTTATCAGGACTACTTCGGTGCAAAACAAACTCATCTGCTCCAAACGGTGTTGCAGCACACACCAGAGGCAACTCCCTTCCTTCCTTTTCTTCTCTTCTTGCTCTTCTTCCTCCATTTTCCATTCATTATCTATCTATCTATCATCTCTCAAACAAGTTGCACGTAGTTAGCTGGGATGAGCCCTCGCCTGCCTCGCAGCTCTGCCTCCCACCAGTCGCCATTCTTGTTTGTGATTGTGAGCACATCTCCTGGCTCAAAGCCTAGCTCCTGTGGCGACTGGGCTTCAAAGGGATAGAGCGCCTTGGCCTGTGGTGCAGATTGGGGCCTCGGAGGCAATGGCACCGGCCTAGCCCCGCCTGGTGTAGGCAATGGTCTTGCAGCGGGTGAAGATGACGAAGATGAACCAGGTGCCTGATTGTAAGAAGGATAGGGGGAAGCATTCGGCTGTTGCATGGTTTGTGGTCCTCCGTAGCCACCTTGTTGTGGTTGTTGCCCAGGCTGAGGGGCAGCAGCTCGCGTGGATGGATTGTAGAGTGGGGCAGGTGCAGATGTGTTGTAGACTTGGTGCTGGGCCATGGCCCCTTGGGCGTATTCTTCATCCTTCACGAAGACTTTCTTCTTGGCACAAGATTCCTCTGTGATCACCCGTGGATGCCTGTGCACCGCCGTGCGGTCAACGTTCGAAAAGCAAGGCTCTAATTGCATTATCATCTGGGAGCTTGTGGCGTAATAACTGATCTGCGCCTGCACCAACTGTTTTGTGTACATTCATTCATCGTTTAGGAGAGAGGATGCAGAACGTCAATTATGATGATCGTTGAATGTTAATTTTTGTGGGGGGGGGGTAAGTGACCGTGGCAAAGCACGGATCGAAGAAAACAAGACGATCAGCATACAAAGCTGGCAAATCCCTGAGTAGTTCTGCATTAAGCTCTTCGAATCCAGCCTTTGCCATAGCAAAGTTTCTCTGGGCCTGCGCGAACCAATTTTGAAGTAATATTCTCAGCAATGCATGCCCTTCATTAAAAATTAGAGCGAATATTGTTTGGTTAGATACCCTTTGCAGCTTTTCAGGTTTGTCTGGAGGCTTGAGGGTAAGATCCCTGACTTCAGTTTTGAATCGATCCATGTCGGTTCTGCGACGCCCCCTCTCCTTCGCTCGATTCGTTAGCTCCACATACTGAGACATGTACGCAGTAAGGGGCAGCACGAAGTCTTGATCCAAGGCCAAAACCTATATACAATGTTTGAGGACGTCAAGCAAAGATATATCCCCTTCCAGAATCTCCATTCATTGGCAATGTGCTTGCTCCCCCCCCCAACGATTAAATAGAATACAGACCAGAGCTTGTCTTGCTTGGTCGATCTCGTGCGCTATCTCTTGATTCTTCAGGTTTGCCTGGTACATTGGGCTTGTGGAATCATAAAAAGTAGAGATACCCTCACAAAGCATTGCGTGAGATTCGCTTATCACTGTGTGTGAGAGTCCATTTGTCAAGGGAAGTTAAGGAATTACTGTGTGTGTGTGAGAGAGAGAGCCATCACTTGGACAAACCTTGCAAGGCTTTGCAGTAGTCTTTGACGCCCTTGATCATGTTCTTCATGAGCTTCTTTTGAGTCTTCACCTTGTCGAATTCCTGATTGAAGTGGACGTCCACGGTGCCTTCCACCTTGCCCACCTTCTGAAGGACCTTATGCTTGGTCCTCTCCATCACCGTTTTCAGTCCAGACACACTAAAAGTAGGCTTGCTACTCATTCTTTCTTCTTCAACCAAACCTTTCTAATCAAGGGCACTCTGTTCTATTCTACTCTCTAAATATATTCGATTGCCCAACTCAAGGGACCCTTCTTGCAAGACTTTAGAAAAGTCACTTTTCCTCTCTTGCCTCCTCAAGGGACACACCTACGGAGTTATTTTTATTGGAAGAGAAGTCTACATTGTCTGAGACTTTGATTTGCTTCTTCTTGAGATGCCACATGTGGTTCCTCTTAACCAATGTACCTCATGGCTCATTAACCACACACCTCCTCTCTACAAGGACTTCTTCCTTCCTTCATTGTCTTCTGCACATTATTTTTTTTTTTTTTTCAAAGAAACTGAGCTCTCACACACAGGTGTGTAAGATCATAACTCTTCTTCCTTCCATTCATTTGAGAGCGCTAATGAGATGCTGGATGGCTGCCCTCTCTTGGACTGCCCTCTCTGGCGCAAACTCTGCAGCCTTGGCCAGCCATTGCGATGAACGCAACGTGTCTCTGAGCGCAGGGTAACTGCCAACGCAACTCTTCAAGGCTGTTTTGTACAAAAAAGGGCAAAGCAGAGAGCAGAGAGTAGAGAGAGCACAGAAGGTGTTGGTTAGCCGTACAAGCATTGACATGGGGTGGGAACATAGGAATGATCAGAAAATGCAAGAGAGAGAGAGAGAGAAAGTGGAGACAGGTTGTGTGTAACCTACCATCTATTCCCAACAGCCACAGGTCTGATATCTCTGGCCATGTGCCCTGGTCGGTTCCAAAGGAGATAAATAATTTGAACAGTTGCTCCACGAGCCCTGCAAACAGAGAGCCCACTTCTAGCTCGCGACCTGGCATGCTGTCTCCTGCTGTCTCACGCAGGCCTTTGGAGATGGCCTCTTGGCTTCCCACAGACCGAATGATAAAGAGCGATGCTGTAATGGCATGGGCCTGGACGATGGCTTTCTCGGTCTCTTGGCTCTTTTCATTTTCGTTGCTATCCATTTGCTCTGTGTCTGCCAGAGATATGCACTGGAACAAGACAGGCAGAAACGCAACAAAGTTATTGTGCAAACTTGAGAACACACCATGCTCGTCCAAACATATTAAGTTCATGAGTATTCCCAAACAAGAAATTAAAGGTCCAAATTGCTTGGACGGCTGTTGCAGTTGTGCTGTCTCATGTTGCATACATTTTAACAGTTTGATGTGTCCGCCAGCGCGCAGAAAGGCTTCTCTGACATCTTCATCAACAGTTAAATTCACCAGCCCAGGTAACAGGAAGGAAAACGGATCTATTTCTGGCTGCTCTCTGTAATGTGAAGTATTAGAAAAGAGCCAACATAGCTCTCTGTGATCTCTGCTCTCTCTCTCTCTCTCTCTCTCTGGTGTGTGTGTGTGTGTGTGTGTGTGTGTGAAAGAGAGCAGAGATATTTACCTGCAAACTTCTAGGCGTAGGATGTAGGGAAGTATTTTTCGCACTTTGTCCTGCAGAGCTTCTGTTTCTTCGCTTAGCCAGGTGCCCAGGAGTCGCAAGACTGCAATCAAGACAATGCTATTCTCAAGCTGCATCTCTTGTACATCCTTAATATAATCCAATATATCCTCAAAAGTGTCATTAAGGGTTTTTCGCAAGTTGAGAAGTACATTTGAAGGCAATGCACCCCATGTCGCGAGATTTGTGTCGGTTGAAGATCGTTCCTCATCGTTGCTTCCACTTAGGAATGTGATTGCGTGCTCTAAAATTTCGCAACAAACCGATATCATATGTTCACGGTGAGCATTGGGGTCTAACTGATGATGAGCGAGAAGGCTAAAAGCAGACGATTCAGATGAAATGGTGTCTGATGGAGAGCTCTCAATTGAATGAGAAGACAGCTCCGTTTCAGGATGCAAATGTTGATTTAGCAAAATCCTGATCTCTATGCTTGCACGAATGATGAGTACTTCAATGAACTTGCCAGGGTGGGCTTCTGATTTGTCCTTCTGGACAAGCGAAGAAAGGGTCCCTATCGCCCACACTTGTCCAAAATATCTAAGCATTAGAGACGATAAAATCAGCGCATTGTCTCTATGCTGTTTCCCCACTCTGCTTGTTAAGACTTGAAACAAGCCTTCTCTGATGTCCTCTTTCCATTCTTTTTTGGATTTTGTCTGCTTAATCTTGGGTTTCAGAGTCCTCTTGGCCTCATAACACAAGGAAATCAGAGAAGGTAGCCTGTCCAGTATGATGAACTTGAGTAATTGCTGATTGTTTCGGAATATGGAAGAGAAATGTGTCAGCACTTGGACAGAAGATTGAGGCGGAGGCTCAATGTGAAGGCGACGCATTTCATGAACCAAACTGTCCAAGAGCTGAAATTTCTCACTAAGTCGATCTGTTGTAAACATAGAAATGCAGAGTTAGTATGCATTGTAATTGAGTGCAGACAAAACAGTGGTTTATGGCGATACCTGGTTGGTCGTTTTCATTAATGGCTAAGGCTACTGTTTGCAAGGCATTGCATGAGACCAGCTTCTTCATACCTTCTTCGCTCTGAGTCATGCTAATAAGACAACGCAGTGCGTCTCTGACTATATTCTCGTCTCCCTCGTCTCTGAAGACATCAAGAAATAGCAGAGGGTCAGTGTGATGTGTGGAGGCAGAGATAAGAGAAATCAACGAAGATTGCGGCTGGCAAAAGGAGAAAAAGAAAGGGGCACGAAAGGGAACATACGGATTGTGGAGAATAGCAAGAAGGAGTGGGGCATTAGCTATAAACTGTGGGTGGCGTGCCAGCATCTCGTCAGCTGAAAATGCAGATAACAAGTTCACAGCCAAAGCTCTGTAGGAGAATCCCTGCCCCACTTCTGCATTAGATGGAGGGGTTTAGAGATTTGAATAAAAACATCATGTTAGCATTGTTGTCTGATCTGACACAACTTACTTCCTTCAGTGCGCAGTAATCTTTGCAAGAATCTCCATCCAATGGCTTCACAAATCTTCCTTAGTGTAGACGGATCTGCTGTGATGAATTTTGTGACAAGATAGAGGCCCACAAATTTCTCCTCGTCCGACGGTGCCTGCAGCACCCGCAAGCACTCTTCGAGATCCATGAGTGGTACACTCCACTGGACGTTGTTTGAATGATGACAATACTTGGTTGCTTGATCAATGCCAAAGAATGGCAAAGATTGAGCAGTACCTGAAGAATCCCAAAAAATTCCGGGAACATCTAGAAAACATTCATTGTCGAATTAAAATCAAAAATAATGAAACGAAACAATTGTTGGATTTTTGTTCGGATGTATCTGGATTTTTCTAGATCCCTCGACGAAATATTGAGACCGTTTGGTGTACGCTTCACGGTTGTTTGCAAAGGAAAGAGATTGAGCGATCACCTATTGCTGGCACAGATTTCAGCAACCATGGTCGTGATGATAAAGGACACAAGTGATGTTGGGTCACTGCAAAACGCTGTGGTGCTTTAGCCATTTGAGTTTCTTCCATAGATCTCACACAAGTGGTATTTTTTCAGAGGAAATTCTGCACATATTGTGGTCAAAACATACATTTCTGGTTTTTTTGGGGTTTGAAATGCGGGTGAAAGGGGACACCGGCGTTTGATTGGCTGTCGGCAGTTGTTGACTTTGTGAGACGTTCGCGCGGGGCTTTCGATTAATCCTCTTTTGATTTTGGAGCCTCAAATACAAGAAAGAATAAGAAGATCTTGCTTGTGGCCACAACTGACAACCTCCATATAACTGTCTCTCTCTCTCTCTTCTCTCTGTGGCAAGCAAAGAGTTGTGTGTAAACTGTTCTCTTTGGGCCCGGGCATAAAACAACAATACTACTTGCTGTCAAGCTTGTAAAACAACAACAACAACAAAAAAGGAGGAGATTTCTTTTTTTCTTTTGTGAAGATGGAAGGCACACTGTGGGAGAAGATGGTGCGGCTTGTGCGTGGCATCTTCATCGTGTTGGTGCTCTTCTTTTCCATGTTGCTCGGCGCGCCAGCCTTTCAACTCATCTTTGTGGTCCTCTTTTACCCTTTCTCTCATCATCTGTGGCGTGCCTACCACTTTTACTTCATAGACATGTGGTAAGTCAAATCTTTGCGTTTCTCTCTTCCTTCTCTTGGCTGGCAAAGACTGACCCCCCTTCTTCTTTCTTTGTGCTGTGGTACACAGGCATAATTTGTTAGTATTTTATATGGAAGTGTGGAACCGCAAGCGTTGGATTGTGACTGGTGACCCCGTGCCCCCCCAAGAGCGCGCCTTTATAATCAGCAATCATCCTTCTGAGGTATCTTGTTGTAAAAATATTTCTGCACTGCCTTGTCACCTGTCTACTATAGAGATGAATGCATTGTGTCAGAGATTATTCACTTTGGCTGGCATATTAAACAGAAATCTGTTTCTTCTTTGATTACTTGCAACAGACCGATTGGATGTGCTGGTGGCCCCTGTCACGCAGGAAAGGAATGCTGACCAGACTCAAGGTTATCCTCAAAAAGGTATTTAATCTTCTTCCTCAGAGCCCACAGTCACCATACCAAGATTTATTGCTGGCCATACATCTATCTCTGCCCTCATATAACTAAACAAAGCATTATTTCTCATTATGATATTAGTCCCTTATGTACATACCATGTTTGGGCCAAGGAATGGATGACTTGGAGTTCATTTATCTGGAGAGGGACTTCGAGAAGGATCGCCTCACCCTGCTGCACAGAATTGAGGCTTGGAAGCAGAATGACTATGAATTGTGGATTACTTTCTTCCCTGAAGGCACTGATTTCAGCAAGGAGAAGTTTGAGAGAGGAATCAAGGTACACACATTATTATTATTATTGCCTTCTTCACAAATTAATGCCTCGAAGTTGTCATTTCTAAACTTCTGTTCTGAACAAACAAACAGTATGCAGAGGAGCACGGTTTACAAGCATACAAGCACTTGTTGGTGCCTCGCACTACTGGATTTGTTGCCTGCATGAGTGCACTGGGCAACAAACACATCGATGCTTTGTATGACTTTACTCTTGGCTACTCAAACAGGTATGTGTATATGTTGTATATGTTGT
>CDFI01107224.1:0-55997 GCA_000826405.1 Acanthamoeba divionensis | reverse complement strand
CACACGTGGCCATCGAGATTCCCTGAAAAAGCAAAATTTCAATGGAAAGCTGCAAGGTGGCCGCAGATAAAGATCGATCGTCAGCCAATCATCGGAGCCAATGCCAGGCGCGTTGCCTATCCGCCACTTCTTCGCTGCTCCCGACTTTGCATGTCTTTTTAATTAGCTAATGTAAGGCGCATGATCTGGTCGGGCATCGCCAGAAAAGCCGTCAAAAAAGCACAATCGCCGACCAATGGTGCTCGATAATTAATTATTCCTTGAACATCGACCAATTGCCGTTATTGGGATCGGCGTCGGCCATTGGACCGCAGTAATCCAAGAACTGTCCAATCAGCTTCTTTATAAAAGGCGGTTTGGAAAGAGGGGGACCTGCCAAGCATTCTGCTACTTCCACGACCACACACGCCACCACAGCAGCCAGCAAACAAGAAAGAAAAGCTACACGCAAGGCCCTCTCTCCACCATCTTCTGAGAGTCCCAACAGCAGCAGCAACAACAACCGCACAGTACTAGGATTACGCCGCAGCAACTTGTGTAGTAGCAGCAGCGGTCCACGTCTGTGTACACAAAGCAGTTTGTACCAAACTGACGCACACCAAATTACGACTCACCCGAAGAATGTTCTTTGCGAAAGTCAAGAAAAAGGAAGATTGAATTATTCACTTACTGAATTCGACCAACGAACGAACTAACGAACATACATGGCTCTTGTAATGAATCCTGCAAACGAACGATTCGAAGGCGACACCAGCTCGTATGGAAACACATTCGACAATAATTTGAGGGAAGGCATCCTTGTTGATCTGGGAGAAGAAGTAAACACAGCCTCTCATCAAAAAACTGCCCAGCAATCATCATCGATCAAGGATGACGATTTCTTTAATGAGCTTGATAAATTAAAGAAGAGCGAAATTGAGGGCGCAGAAGGAGAAGACAAGAAAAAGAAGAAGGACAGAAAACCAAGAAGCAAATCAGGCAAGAAAAAACTGGCTGAAGAATCTCAACAGCAGCAACAGGATTCCCCACGGGCCTCCCCTGACGCGAACGTCAACAGTGGTGGCTATAAATATCCATCGTACAAAGAGCGAAGAAAGCTATCCCTTACCGAGCCGGAGCCAGTGCGTTCCCCTGTGGTACCAGCCGTAGCGACCAGCCCCGAAGTGGGTAAGTACTGTACTTTCTCATTCGAGTCATTTGAGACCAGAGGGCTTCTGGGCAAATGAGTTGAAGTATTTTTAACAAGATCTTTCACTTCACTTGCAGACTATTTTTCGCATGTAAAGACACGGAGGCAGGAGGACCTGCTTCTGGCAGCCCGCAGGCGCAAGATGGAAAAAGAAAGAAAGAAAGCACTCGGAAATTCTTTGAAGGGTGTATTAGGCTACCTGCCCTTCCGCACATCGCACCTCTCAGGTCTAAGCGACACGCGCATTTAATGGCGAATGCTTCCAAAACTACAAACAGCATCATATTTGAAGTGTTGGAAGCATTCAGTAATGGGTCTCCCTGCAGACTTCATCCCATTTGTTAGCACGATTTGGCGGCAAGGTTGCATGAATTTGAATTGTATATATGTTTATACTGTTACATTCACACATAAAGTAAATAAAAAACAAAGAAAGTGTGCAAAAAGCTCGTTGTTAAGGAACTTTTTTTTGGGGGCGGTCGCGGCAGTTGAGTTGATTTCCCTTCCTGTAAACACATTCAAGTCCATGTTGAGATACGTGCAATTCCTTAAGCCACCCCCAAAGACAATTACCACAAATGCGCCCTTTGACGTGCTTATTGCGGGTATGGAGGAACTTTTCCTTTCTATGTTTTTTTTTTGACATTTCATTATCTATCTCATGGCCTGCAGTGACGGATGATTTAGGCGCCTCAGCCTATTTTGGTGATGCACCGCTCCAGCTCCGCTGCGAGGCGCTGCCAGCTGCCCAAGAGACCTCCTCAACCAAGCCAGCCTTGCAGGTGACCTAACCAATTGGATCCACACATTTCTGCGAGATTGTCATAACACGAGAAGCTTTGTGATGCAATTGGCAAACAGTTGTTGTCGGCACAGATGGAGCCGTGGAGCAGTGCCAGTGGGACACTCTTGCAGCTGCGCATTCTCCCCCATCACATCACTTGGCTCGCAGGCACTTGTGCTCTACCGCCTCCCTCTCAAAAGATTTGTCTCAAAGTGTACATTGAAGGTCACGATGCCGTCTCTGCTGGAGACTGCCTATTGTACTCCAGAGCCACGAGGGATGAACAGCAGCTCATCAACTATCTTACCCCAGGAAAAGTGCCCGAAGTAAACAGCCAAGTTGAGGCAGAGGAATATGATGACAATAGTGCTGATGATGATGTCATTGTAACAGCGAACAGATATGTATTTGTGCCAGTAGTATCCGGTGCCATCGCCATCACGATCCCGCATGAAACCAAGTTCAGCGCACATACAAAGGCAAGATCTAAGCACCGTGGCAAGGCTCATCATTCCGGTGGCCACCAGCACCAGCACCATGCACGCCATAACAGGCTTTCCTACAACGAAAGGCACTATACATTTCGCTATTCATCTATGTTGGCACAATCTGAGACGGCAGCAATAAGGGACTGCACTGTTGTCATCCGAGAGCAATTTGGTCGCGATCTTGGTTCCCATCTTTGGTACCTCCACCACATCCAACCCCCCCCCCAAACTCTTCCCACTTGCAGCTATCCTTTCTTTAACTTTTTATGAGCCTTTTTTATTGCCACTGTGCAGGGATGCTTCTTGGATCATGTGCAATTACCTGTGGCACCTCAACGAAAAGTATCCTGGGCTCTTTCAAGGAAAAAAGGTCTCTTCTCTCTCTGCTCTGCTCTCTTGTTATATTTCTAATTGATAAGCGAAGGTTATCGAATTGGGAAGTGGTTGTGGCCTTGTGGGGATCTGCGCTTCTTTACTTGGTGCTGACGTCACAATGACGGGTGAGTTCTTACACCATCTATGCACAGCATAGAGATCTGGTTAGCTAAGCAGCACTGGTCCTCTGTCAGATCTGAGCGACATTGTGCCTTTGTTAGCTAAGAACGTGACCAAGAATGGGCCACTGATAGCAGCAGTCGATGGGAATATGCCTGAAGTGAGACAGCTTGATTGGAGTGACACCACCCAAGTGCATATGGCCTCCCCTTTCACTTAGCATAGGCACCCACCAAACACTATGTGTATATTTTGGTAGGTGGACGATGAGGTGCGGCGCTGTGCTGCAGGAGGTAGGAGGCTGGTGCTCGCCACCGATGTACTCTACAGCGAATCTGTCTGCGCTGCATTCATGGCGACGCTGCGCGCCCTCCTGCAGGACGACAAGAGAGGGGAGAACTGTCAAGCACTGGCTGTGGTCGCCTACAAGCTACGCTGCCCACTCGACAACACGCGGCTTCTGGAGAAACTGGCGCCTGACTTCACTGTGGGGTTGCTTGCCTCTACCCGGTCACCAGGCACCTTATCGTCATCCTCGGCATCAAACTTTTGCTGGTCGGCCAGCAGCGATGACGTAAGGGTGCTACTACTGCGCCTCCGCAGCCGAAGTGGCGAGATACAACACGCCAACAAAGAGAGACAAGCCCACCATGATGGGTAAGAGCATGATGATGACGACTACGATGATGTTTATTTGTTTGTTTGTTTGTTTGTTTATTTATTTATTTACAAAAAACTTGTCGAATATTTTTGTTGTGAGAGTAGTTGTAAGAACAATCTGGAAATAGACAGAGAGAGAGAGAGAGGGTGTGGTAGCGATGCCTCTCTCACAGTTTATTATTATCCTTGCGGCCTGTCTCGGGGTCCTTGTTCAAAGGCGCAACATCAAGGAACATCACACCCCCACTTTTTTTTACTATTTATACAGCTGTATGTACACAAACACCAATTGATTGAGGGGAAAGTAGTTATGGTAGTGGTGGCAGTAGTAGTAGTAGTAGTGGAACAAGAGCGTGTTGGTTGTCCTGCAAGAAGAAGGAGAAGGCACACATCACATTCATTCAAGAAAATAATAATAATTGAACGCAAACAGTAAAAAAAAACATTGTCTTGCTGCTTGGGGGGGGGGTAGGAGATAGAGAGAAATTGATGGTCTTGTAAATATTTATAATCGAGCTAGTCCTTGTCCACTGCAATGAGCACACTGCATGGCGCATTCTCAGCACAATACTGACTCGTTGAGCCTGCCCACACCCTGTGCCACCACCCAGGTCAGTAAACAAACGAAAACGTGCAAGGGCTTGAGACAAGATCGTAAGTACCTTTTGAGAGCGCTAACTCCTCGTCTTCCAGTTACTAGCAAATCGACTTGCAATTCACTCGCTCTTTTTACAATAGCTTGTCTGACATCATCTCCTCGAGAGATAAGAGTCTTGTATCTGAACTGTAGGCACAAAAGTTGAGGGAACATTTTTGACGAAAATTAAAATAGGTGGTCAAAGAAATCTGAGGTTTACTTACATTAAAGCCTTTTAATTGTTCTTCGTAAAGAGAGACTAGCTGGCGCAATCGTTCTTCTTCCTTTTGTTCTTGTGCTATTGAGGCTGCGTCGTAGTTGAAAGCAACTGGGGCTAATTGAGGCCTGAGAGCGCGTGCAGCAAGAATGTAAAGAATGGTGTTGGGATTCCTGTTCTTCTCACATAATTCTACTGCTCTCACAAAGGCTGCTTGAGCTCCCGACGAGGCGTCCACAGCCACCATAACCTTGATAGCATCTTTAGCGCCCGCGGGCACAGGTTTTGAGCCACTGGTAGATATGCTTCTTTGCCTCTTCGAGGTATCACCTACGGGTTGCATCTCAATGTCGGCATCCATTATGAGGTGGTGGATGAATGAAATTGACTTTGGGGGTTCTTGGCAAAAGGAGGTGCGTGTGTGCGGGTGGGTGGTGTAGTGGTATTGACTTAAAAGAAAGATAGTTTGTTGTTTGGCCGTTTTTGTGGAATTTTGGTTGAGTGAGGTTGGGGGGTCAAATGGGAGTTTTTCGGGCGGCTGCGCACAGATTCAGCTGCATTCCCGAAGATTTCTCTCAACATCTGAAATTCTATTCGCAGACTGGCCTTCCGCAATGAGGCCACGTGGCTTCAGCTAATGGTTTGATTCTTTTGATTGTATCAGAAATTCGATGGATTGCTATTTGGGGCCAACGAATCGTCTGATTCTTTTATTGTTATTTTGCAGCTCCGCGAAATTTGTGGGCTTACAGGTTGGACGCAAGGAGGCCATCATCCACAGCCAGCTGCAACGCTCCTTTCATTTCCAAGATCCTTTGGCCTTTGTTCAAGGATCAGGTTAATTGTGGAATTCGGGTTGTTGTTGTTGGAGAGGCTATTCATTTCTTCTTTGGTAAACCTAAAGAGAGAATTGCATCTGGCCAGCCGGGATGCAACAAAATGAATGAAACAGAAGAGGACGTAGAACAGCACTATGACCTGCAGGAAGTCATAGGCAGCGGGTACTCCACTCACAACCCAACATACATGAAGAATGCAGGGGGGGGGGTACGTTTGGCACAAAGCTTACACGTTTATGTGCACAGGATTGCGGGGAGTGTATATAGGGCCGTGAAACGGAGTGGAGGAGAAGTAGTTGCGGTGAAAAGGGTCTGGCTCGATTCTGATGAGCCTCATAAAGCCAAAGCATTGTTAGCAGAAATTCAGCACCTGTGTCGTTGCCAGTGCCCTTATGTGACTACTTATGTTGGTAGCTACCTCAAGGTAGGCCATATCACCCCACCTATTTCCCACAGCGTTTTTCTTGAGCCTGATGAAGGTCCCAATGGAAAGGGAAATCTATTGAGCATAGTAATGGAACATTGCGGAATGGGATCTCTCAAGCGCATCATGAGCAAGTTGGGTACGCCCTTGAAAGAGACGGAGATCGCTGCAGTGACCAACCAGATAGTCAAGGCGCTAGTGCATCTTCATTCCCAGAAGCTCATACATCGTGACATCAAGGCTGAGTACGTTCTCCCAGGGCAATCCATTTGGTGTTGATAACAGCTGTTTTGTGTTTAACCTTCTGGAGTTTCTCTAGCAATATACTATTGAATGACCAAGGAGAAGTAAAAGTTGGTGAGTAGTATTTATCCACATTATGTATTTCCCACTGTCTGAATGTATTAAAATCTCTGTATTGTTACCAGCTGACTTGGGAATAGCAGCTACTTTATCACACACAATGGATCACCGCCGTACAGCTACCGGCACTCCATATTGGATGGTAATCAATCAAACCAAACCTTAGAGATAATAATACGAAAACATGATGATGATAAATTTCCAGGCGCCTGAGTTGGTGTTGGAGCAAGACTACTCCACAGGAGTGGATGTGTGGTCGCTTGGCATCACTGCCATGGAGCTAGCTCAAATGAAACCTCCACATTTTGAAATGCCACCAATGCGCGTATTTGTTCTCCGTTCCTTTGAATCTTTTATCCCCTCCCCACTATCATTCTGGATTGTAATTCTAACACCAGGAGGGCTTGTATTGTAAAGGCATTGTTTGTGATTGCATCCAGTGTTGAGGCGCCAACGCTGAATAATATGGATGATTTTTCTTCTGAGTTCAATGATTTTATTGCTCGTTGTCTTGTCCGGGAACCTGGCAATCGTGCCACTGCTCAGCAGATGCTCAGCGTAATATCACTCTACAAGCTTTGTTCTAATTGTGTATTTTTTCTAAAACATTTTAACTTCTGTTTTCCCAACAGCACCCCTTCGTTTCTGGTTTGACGGATGAGCAATGTAAATTAGAACTGTTGGGGATGGTTGACCGTCTCAACAGGATCATGATACAAAAGGTGTTTTAAATATTCTAATGCATTTCACAATGTGGGCTAATCGTTGGTTCTTTTTTTCCTTCCTTCAGAAAATGAACTCGGAGCTCCAAGTGGCTCTTGCTAATGAAAACCAGAAGCCCTCAGAAGAACCAACTGAATCTGACGAAAACAAGGACATACAAAAGAAAGAAGCTGTTACAGAGAATGTGCAAATATGTGAAATCCAGGCATTTGAAGGAATGAATGGAAAAGCTCAAGGCCGAAAAACAAAGCCCAAAAGAGAGCCCTCTGTCAAACGGTGTGCCATGCTTGCTTGGTGCGAAGAGTGCTCCAACGTTACCGAGAAATATCCGTGGGAAGATGAGAGAACTCAACGTATGCGGTCTCCCCATTTACAGGATTGCTTCGGCAATAGGGGTAACTATTTGGATAGAATAATAGAGCAGATGATGAGCAGTGAAAGAGGCCTCCCAATGAAAAAACGGAAGGGCGGGTTCATGAAGCTTGGCAAACGACAGTTATGCTTCTCAGGTAGAGTCCTCTTGGACTGGCTTGCTGAAAATCTACATATCATGCCACGAGATCACGCACTTGAGCTCGCCACTCTGTTGATGGCCAATGGATATATAATTCCTCTCACCAAGAAGACTCAATTGGACAGCGAAGAAGCATTCTTCAAATTTTTTGCTCAACCTAGAGAGGTATCCCTATTTCTGCTCTCTCTCTCTCTCTCTGTGTGTGTGTGTGTGTGTGGTGTCAGAGAATTATGTTCCTGAACATGGTGCAGGTACTAGGTTGTAGTGGAAAAAGCGTTGATGAGAAAGGAGCTGCTATGCAAATGACGCATCTGCCACAAAGCCCTGTCTCAAAAAGCATTTTTGGTTCAATAATTAGCCCAAGATGGACTGCCTCGAAAGCTGCTGGAGGTATCATATAGATACGCATCTATCCTAGCTTTACATAGTATTTACCTTTCACTTACCTCTGTTCTTTCATTGACACAAGACGAACAGGATAGGTCGGAAAAACAGCACCAGAGCTTCAAGAAAGCCAAGCGCCGTTCTCTTCCAAGCCCACTTCGCCCGTTGAACTCGCATTCCAACATTGAAGACCAATTGTCTCCGGAGCGATCACCTTCCTCCCCGTCCTTCTTGATTACGGTTGCCCCTCGGCCTTTAGTCTTGGTGCAAGACCCATCTCATGTGCTGTCCATACTGTTGCCTTCTCCTTCTCCGCCTATTGATCGGCCGCAAGCAGTATGCTCAGATGCTGGTCATGGATGCTGCGGTGCAGAGGAACAGACGCGGGTGGAGAATGAGAAAGTGGCAAGCAGCTCGCGAACAGCGTTGCTTCAGGGCCGCAGAAGAAAGGACAAGTTCACTGTAGACTTGCAGCGCCTTCATACACTGACAAACAACCCTCTTCGCACTGGTCGCCGCTCCCGCCGCTCCCAGACTGTATTTATTATCACCTCCCCAAGCTCAGATGACTTCTTCTCACCACAAACCACCGCCAAGTGAAGCTTGGAGGATCATATATTATTATTTTATATTATTATTATTTCAGTTCTCTCTCTCTCTGAATGTGTAACCCTGTCATTTATTTGAATTCTCAAAATGCGCATTTTGTGAAGGCAATTAGCCTCCTCAGTTGCTGCACGATTTGCGCAAAATAATTATTATAATATTACCACAAACCTTGTTCCCCCCCAAACGCCTCTTCTGATCTTGCCTTCCGCCCTCACTCGAAATCATTATTTGTGGTGTAGTTTTTATATCATTTGCACCTGAAATAAGACATGTCTTTTGCAACACAAGACCCACCGACATCTACTTCAACTTCTCCTTTCTTGCAGCCATCCTTTTTAGCACAGCTCAAACTTTCTTTGGGCATAAAGTATCAGAAATTACTGGACGATTGGACACCCTTCATCAAGACGCGTTGGTTCTTTACCATACTTTTGTCATTTCTTTATGTTTTGCGTGTCTATTATTTAAGCGGCTGGTACATAATTTCCTATGCTCTTGCTATCTACTTATTGAACCTGTTGATTGGCTTCCTGTCTCCGCAAGTGGATCCCGAAAATGAACCCTCCCTGCCCACCCGTAGTGACGATGAATTTCGCCCCTTTGTGCGCCGCCTGCCTGAATTCAAGTTTTGGTTAGCCCCCCCCCCAAACTAGTTCATGCATGCAACCACACAAATACACGCACTGGGAGAAAAATGAAAAAGCAAAGCAGTTGTTAAGCACAAAGGGAGAGGGAGGAAATGTGAGGTTTAAGATTTTTTTGTTTTGTTTTGTTATTGATAGGTATGCTGCAACACGAGCATTTTTGATAGCACTGCTGTGCACGTTCTTTGAAGTTCTGAACATCCCTGTGTTCTGGCCCATACTGCTGATTTATTTCATTGTGCTGTTCGCCATAACAATGAAGAAACAGATCTTGCACATGATCAAGCACAAATACATCCCATTCAGCATTGGCAAGCCCAAGTTCAAAGGATACAACAACAACAAGGCCCCAGAGAAGTCCTCCAAATAATCATCATCATCATCATCATCATCATAATATATCAACAACAGCCATAATTATTAATAAAGCATCATCATGAATGTGTGACATATAGCTTTAAACAACAACAACAACAACAATAATTATGGCGTCTCTCTTATTCTATCCTTGCTCGAGATTATCACATCATCCGCCACCACCAACCATATGTATCTCTCTCTGTCAGATCAGATAGAGCCTGCTAGGACCACATATGTTGGGCGT
Organism: Acanthamoeba divionensis; assembly: GCA_000826405.1. NCBI lineage: Eukaryota > Discosea > Longamoebia > Acanthamoebidae > Acanthamoeba > Acanthamoeba divionensis. Next base: position 46,423 of record CDFI01107224.1, on the reverse strand, counting down.
CAATGAACGCGTATACACTCCCCTGCTCTGTAAATCCCACCAGCGTGTCCGTCTCCGCAGCCTCCTCCCACACACACACACACACACACACAAGAGATAGAAAGATGAGAGAGAGGGAGAGAGCAGAGAGAGATTAGTATTGTAACTGTAGGCTCTGGAGGAACTGAGGGCTGCCCGTGCACGGGGGGGGGTACGCAACAACAATAAAGAGGAACATTAGGAATGGCGAATTGTACCTTTTGGAGGCCCAGCCAGCGCGAATCAGCGTGGAAGCCTGCCACCCCACCCACCACAACCAATCATTGATTGAACCTTGCATGACTCTACAAGAACATGGCGCATACGAGAAAATGGATTTTGGGGAAGAATGGTTACCATGACAGTGGCCTCCTCCTGCCTCTCCTGTCCCTGCGGAAGAGTGTTTGGCTTTGGATTGGCCAGCCCACTTGCCGCAAGTCAGCTGTGGATGTATAATAATGAGATGAAGAAGGGATGAATACGGGTGGGTGACAGATCATAGTGATAAGTAGTAACCTCGGAATCAAGGCCACTGGCGTAGCATAGCGACTCATCAACTGTAGACATGTGCAAGGACTGTATCTGATGAAAGGGCGCATTTAAACGTTCATTAGCTGTAACTGTTCTCAAGCAGAATATGCATGACACGTCTGTGCAGATTGGAGGTGGGGGAGGGGAGGTAAGTTACCTCATACTTGGTGGGATTTGTCCATCGTGCACGCGGAGTCCATTTGCGAGTATCAAAGATGGTGGCTACCCTTGTAGCGCCCCCCACTACCACGCTATCGCCCCTCAACGAGCGTACACCTAGTCCGTACAAAGCACCACTGCCTGCCTGCCGGTCCCATATGGGTCGATCAGTGAGATATGAGAGAGAGAGAGAGAGAGAGAGAGAGCGCAGAGAGATTTACAGGTAAACGGCGCACGCAGCCGTTCTTCTCTGAGACGCGCATATCCCACAGGGCCAGTTGATTATATTCTGTTACGGCGAGCAATCCGTCGCAGACACCCGGCTCTAAGCCGCTCACCCAACCCACCTGCTCCCCCTCAAAGATTAATGCAAGCACATCATTCCACTCATGAATCACCCGAGCTTCTAATGTGCTTTGGTCCTGACCACCCTCTTCCAACCAAGCAAGCCAAAGGTACTATGTTATATACCTGTGTGGGGTTGGTGAGCGCGTGCACGCGCCGCACGCATTGGTCCCCATCGAAGAAACCTATAACTCGCCCGAAGTGCGTCGCTGCGCCGACCTTTGTTTGGTCATTCACGTCCACTCATGGTCATCAAGTACGCCTTGATGACCATGAGCAGTGGGCGAGGTTATACGTACAATATTGGAGTGGCGGGGATGTAAGCAAAGGCCTGTCCAGCCCCACTCGGAGGGTGCGGCACCCACGTGGAACCCGTACGAGCATCCTTCAGACGTGAATGAACTCGAGGCGAGGGAGTGCTTGCTGATGACGCACCAGCCGCTTGCGTCTGCGCTACCCAGCCATCCCTCTACGCACATAGAAATGGCGATGGCACAACAGAATCAAAATCGTCTCTTACTGCTTGATGAGGGTTCAGTTACCTCCGTCAGCTCGTCGTTCGAAGGCAAGTGTTTGCACCTCAGCACTGTGGCTTTTGGGGAAGCGGGGGCAGGGTACCTCTTCCACTGTTGTAAGTGGTTGAGGGTGCATCCCAACAACAACGCCCTGGTGCTGGTTGCTGGGCATATGTGCACTTGCTAGTACCACCTCGTGACTGCGCCCTACAAAAAAATGAGCATAAATGTGGCTCTCCTTCTTCTCCTGCCTGTGCTCCTCTGTGCTCATGCTTAGGCTCACGTCCACGAGCGCCAGTCTGTTGCCATGTATGCAGCCGGGGCTTGGTGTGAAGGAAAGTCTCCCGTGATACACCTTGTTTCCCCGTGGATTTTAGTTTTGCACTTACCATGGTATGGTGGTGGCTGTAAATCTTTACCTTGCAGGCTGAGCGACCCTCTTCCGCTTCCATTTCTTGAAGTGTTGAAGAGTGGTGGTGCCAAAATCTAAACTGCAAAGTTATGGGGGATTAAAACAACCCCCCCCCCAATAACTTTGCAGTTTAGATTTTGGCACCACCACTCTTCAACACTTATGGGGGATTCACTGTTCACAGGAGGTGGCCAGCAGTACCCTCCCGACTACGAGGAAGAGCAAGATGAAGACTTGACCTTGCTCTTCACCGACAATCACGCAGATGGGATGCTGCAAGAAGAACCAAAACGTACGCAAGTTGCATTTGATGCTGGCGTTAACGATGACAGTGCCGCCATAACAAACGTGTGCGAGTTGCAAACACAAGGATCTCCTCCCTTCATTGAAGCTTCTCCTTCTCCTCACCAGCAGCTCTCAGTGCCAGCACAAACAGTCGCTCCCCACTTGCTCCCCTCGCCTGCTCCTCTTCTCCACCTGCCGTCCGTCATCCCTTCAGAGGTGCAGTTTGTCCCACCTGCAACTGATCATTCACCACAAGGCGAGCGTGTGCTTATGGAACTGCAACCAAAACGAGAAGAAGAGCCACAGTCAGCAGCAGCAACAAGAGAAAGTGGAGAAGAAGGAACGGATCTGCTACAGAAAGAGAGGCATAAAACAGACCAGACAATTGATTGTGATGACAGCTCCGAAGCAATCAGAGAGGAGGAAGGCGCTGAAGGAGTGAGAGAGGGAGTCAGGTGGGAGCAAATTGGGCAATGGGTGACCCTCGTTGAGGAGCACACCAGGACCCATCCACCCGCCGACCCTGATGCCGCTCGCTTGGCCTTTGAGACCTTCCTCAAATTGTTCCCTACTTCCGTATTGCGCACGCTCGCTCTCTCCCCCTTTCACTATATTGTGCTAAAAATGTTATGCTGCAATAGGGCAGGCATTGGAAGCAGTATGCAGAGCTAGAACTGGAACAGGGAAACTACACAGCAGTAGAGAACATCTTTAGGAGATGCTTGCTTTCTGTGCCCAATATTGAGCTGTGGACGTGCTACCTTGCCTACATTCGCCGCATAAAAGTACTTCATCTCTTCCTTCTTCATAAGGCAATTGTCATGTGTGTGTGTGTGTTACCGCTCAGAGTGATCACTACTCTTTGCTGGAACGATGTAGTTGACTAAAGAATGGCTTACGGTGGGTGGCAGGAGGGCAAATCCGATGAAAAAGAATCTGTTTGCAAAGCTTTTGAGTTTGCTCTGGATCACGTAGGAGCGGACATCAACTCGACACAAATTTGGCGTGACTACATCCTTTTTCTTAAAGCTGCTAAGGCATCTCTTTTCCACTTCCCCCTTTCCCGCCTATAACCACTCTCTGAGCATGGGCCAGATAGCCATTTTCTTATTTTCTTATTTTTACTTTGCTTTTTAAAGGCTTCTAACCAATACGAGGAGAGTCAAAAGATGGTGTCCATCCGCAAGGCCTACCAGCGTGTCATAGAAAATCCTATTCATCAGCTAGAAACCTTCTGGAAGGAGTATGATGCTTTCGAGAACAGCCTCAACAAAATGCTTGTACCAAATCCACACACCTGGAGAGTATTTCATTTCGTAATTGTGTTGTGCCAATTGGAACTTTCTGGTACAGGGGAAGGCATTACTGGCTGAGTTTGCTGGCCGTTACATGAGCGCACGGGCAGCCTATCATGAGCGAAGAGCCATCACAGAGCGGATAGACTGGGAGATGCTGCCTACAGCCCCGCCGTTACAGCCTTCTCCACACCTGTCGCGCCAGGTCAAACTCTGGAAGAAATTCATTGCCCATGAGCAGTCAAACCCCCAACGTCTGAATCCTGCCACCCTACGCAAACGCGTTACTCTCTCATACAATCAAGTGGAGTAGCCTTTTATCCCTCATTTTCCCGCTTAGCTGTTAACCTCTTTTGTGGCTTTGGGTTTTGATGCAGGCAATGCTGCATTTCTATTTCCATGCTGATGTGTGGCACGAAGCGGCCGCATACCAGCTACAAGCGGGGAGTGTAGACGATGCATGCGCTGTCTATGAGAGAGCTATAATTGCGCTGCCCCGCCATCCACTCTTGCATTTCGCCTACGCTGAGCTCCTAGAAACACACAAAAGGATACAGGTAAGCAGCAGAACCTTCGAGCTCGAAGTTATTACTTCATCTGATGCAGCATTGTGTGACGAACAGGAGACAAGGGTGGTGTACCAGAAGCTGTTAAGAAACACACATGATACTCTGCCACATATACACTTCATCCGCTTCACGCGACGTAATGATGTATGTATCTCATTTATATCGGATGCCAGCTGTTGGTAGGTGGTTTTGCGCCACCGCTGTTAGGCTTGGAGTGCTAAACAAGTACGTTTTAAACAGGGCATAGACCAAGCGCGGCATGCATTCGTTGAAGCGCGCAAGGCCCTTAGAGACAAGTGCACTTACCATCTCTACGTCGCCACTGGTACCCTTCCTTGCAGTGGATTAATTAGATTGAGTTCTTAGAACTTAAGAATCTCCACACTTGACAGCATTGATGGAATACCATGGGAACAAAAACGTAGATGTGGCGCGCAAGGTATTTGAGATGGGACTGAAGAAGCACATGCATAACCCTGCCTTTGTGCTCCACTACGTGCGCTTTCTGATGTCTGTGAATGACGACAACAGTTATTCCCCCCCCACGCTCAACGAACATTTCAACGTTTCTACTGTCTAATTGGTGGCTCTCATCTCTGAATGTACAGATATGCGCGTCGTGTTTGAGCGGGTAGTGAGCGTAGGTGGTGATGAACAGCGAAAAGGCCTGGACCGGGAGCTATGGGGAGCACTGCTGCACTACCACTACCTTACTGCTGACTTGGCTTCTATTCAAAAGCTCCTCCAGCGTCAGGCAGCAATCTATCCCGATATAGGTTCTTCTTCATCCCATTCCATTATCTATTTAGACTTTTATTCATGCCTCAATTTACTCTGTGCAGAGTTGATGGGCATAGACAGCCTAATGGATAGATATCGCTTTCTTGATCTCTGGCCTGCACGTGCTTGGCTCTGGAGCTCCGCACCAGCCTTGAGTACTCTCTTTCATTTTTTATGCATTCCATTGACACAGATAATGATGTTTCTTGATCGCTTCTTTAGGACGGGGGCCGTCACGTGACGAACAGAGCAGAGGTCTTGTGCGATCAGAGTTTGTGCGTCCGGACCTGTCAAAGCTGATACCCTATCTTCCTGACCTTGATACGTCTGCTGTATTTGTCCCCTCTACCTTTATCTATATGATCTTGTACAGTACTTATATCTAGATATCTCAGGCCGGTCAGTTGGATGAATACCCAGCAGTACCAGTACAGTCTCCATTAGCGGATACTTTTCCTCGCAGCCCACCCAGCCTATCCCCATCTGCCTCAGCCAAACTTTCCCCTCCAGCGAGCCCCCCCCAGACACAGCTGTGGGAGGGAGATGCCACGGCTAGAGGCGTAATCACATTCCTTCAGCTCTTTCCTCCACCTGAACTCTATCATGGTAAAAGCCGCCGATGTTTGCTCATGATAGAGACATATATATAGATCTTTCTCTAACAACGTCGTACGACATTGGGGCAGGCGCTGCGCCCAATGTTGATCTGGTGCTGAGTGCCCTTCGCCAGGCTGAGATGCCCTCTCTGCCCCCTGCCCCCGGATCTGACAAGAAACGCAAACTGGACGACTCCCCGGAACCAGGCAATTGCCTCCTCCTAATATATTAATATGAAATTCAATTTGACACCTGCCATTAAAAATACCAGGTGGGTCACAGAACGCGCCACCTGTATTTGACATATTTAGGCAGCGGCAGGCTGCCAAGCTCTCCCGCTTCAAGTGACCACACTCTTCCTTGTGAACTTTCGCCAAGACGTTTTGCAAACCGTAGTCACCAAACAAGCACAAAACTGTTAATCTATTTAAGAGGATTTTATCACTGCAAACAGTTTGTAACTTTCACACCTCAATACACTTCCAGAGCTGTTTGCCATTTTTTTAACTCTGCTGGAATCATCAGTGAGATTTATTGAATTCCTTAGTTTATCTTATTTGAACTCTGCTGAGATCAGCAAAATGGTGGTCCTAAGGATGGAAATTTGTCTATGTGTCACAAACCTTATTTGACAGCTGCTGATGAGTGCACATCCTTACTATCACTTCATTAAATAAAATGAAAAAGGAAGATTCGCACGGAAAACATGAAGTTTTAACGTACAGTGCGCTTCAATCCTCACATAAAAAACTTCACTCTGATGACATCATGTGATTTCAAATTGAACTACAATTGTACAGTGCAATTTATTCAAATGGACAAAAAACAACTCGTTTGCTATGATGATGTCAGCAAAGGGAAAGTTGATTGAATCTCGTAGCAAAAAGGCTAAAGGTTAAGAAGGAGGAGGTTAAGCATGCAGCTGGCTCAAGGGCGTTAAAAATTTTTTAAGGTACAACGAACAATTGAACTTAAAGAGATTGAAGAGAGAAATGAGTTATTAACTGAGATTAATAATTTATTAGGGTAAGAAGTTGCTTGAAAAAAGATCAGTGAAGTGAAAGTGAAAATCAATATAATTTTCACAGTGGCTATTCTACCTAAAACTCAATGAATAAATAAATAAATATTCAGTGACCGACTGGTATTACAACACTTGTGTGATTCTCATCACAGCCGTTGTCCTTCACACTACATCGTGCCGCCTTCAGCAACTTGGTGGCAGCAAATTGTATCAACAAACACGAAAGTGCCTTGTCTTTGGAGATGAACAAGAAGAACAGCCCAAGATGGGGTTTCCTTTACACAACAATGTTTATAATTTGTAAACAAACTGCCCCTCGTTCTTAACTAACCCTATTTGCCACGAGATTTCAATCAACTTTACCTTCGCTTATGTCATCAAAACGAGTTGCTTTTTATCCAAGTATTTGAATAAATTGCACTGTACAATTGTAGTTCAAACAATGTCGATCGGCGGTTGTAACCAAATAAGGTTTGTGACAGAAAAATTTTTCCTTGCGAGGCCAATTGCAGAGTGAAAACTAAAGATAACTAAGCATTTGAATAATCTCACCGTACGCTAAACAGGAACAAGAAAAAAAATGGTTCTGCAAAAGCACACGGAAGAAAGATTGTGCGATTTGCTACCTATGCAGAGGGATGAGGGCTATGGTACTTTTGGGACATAGAGGCTAGTTCTATGCTCAGAGTATCGCCAGTAAGAGAGGTTTCATTCTACATGCATGTCTGAATTAGAAGATCTGATTCCTTGCCCAGCATCAATATTGATCTTGCATTTGCACGGATCATACAACCCGCACAAGTAATCAAGTAAATAGAAACAATTAACAGGCAAATCATCAATCAAACTCTCGAAAAGATGTTCTTGTCGACAATTCTTTTTCTTGGTTTTCATTTCCTGCTTAATTTTGTTCGCCAATTTCCATTTCGACAATGCGCCGTGCCGCTTTGATGCTTGATGCTCCCCGCCACAAGTTGGTTTGGCACCCCCTTGTTTCTGTTCGCCGAACAGCAACAACAAAAGTGCGAGGGGGAGAGGTGAACTCCCACATGTGGGCGAATGCCAAGCGGCTGCTCATAACAGGCTCAGTGCTCGTTGGTACCAACCTTATGAAGCGGAAGCATGTCGGCATACAATGTTTCTAACAGCCCGTCTCTTGTGTGAAGGGTTTGGGCTGATGAATGCTGCCTACCAGAAGAAGCAGAAAGGGGAGGGGGCTGTAATCAGTGGGCAAAATTATCAAGGTTTCTCTCCCTCCCTACCCACCATCACATCAATCAACACCCCATTGATAAAGGCACGAAGAGGTGTTTCAGGAGGAGATGGCCAGTAGCAATTTGGCCCAGCCGATTCATGTAAAGCTCTATGAGTATAGCTATGCGCCCACCTCCAGCCAAGTGAGGACTTATCTGGTAGTTATGGTAACTGATTTATTTAATTTATTTAAAGAACTCAAGCTCTTTTCTTTTAAGGATTGGAGAAGACTAGACTATCACCGGGTGGAAGTCAATCCCTTGGGCAAGCGCCACGCGCCGGGCCCCAATCCTCGAAAAACGCAAATCCCTTTGGCCATCATAAACGGCGTAACACTTCTTCCTCATTTCCTGAGCTGAAGCAGATATGAATATGTGATTTTGAAGTGTTCATTTTGGTGCTGGCGTATGAATTGAATGGTAGAGGGAAGTAGAAATTGGGGTGCACATAATCAATTTTTTGGAATTGTGGTTGCATAGCAGAGGCGAACTTGATCCTGTTCCTCGTCATCAAGCTGCTCAAAGGTATCATACTTCTGTTGTAATGCCGAAAAGCATTCACGCTGTTTGTTTATCAACCTTTTCTGCAGGGCGGAGTGGATGCACCACATGGACCAGAACTTGGTGCCTTTGCTGCTAATCAACCGATATGATACCCTGCGCCACACGTCCCAATCTCTTCGCTGCCTGCGCCATGTAAGCTTTCCATTAAAATTGTGCTCATGTTTGTGTTGTAAACCAAACAATCAATTGGGGGAGGGGGTACATTAGGAGAAGGGCTTTGACTGGTGGGAGCGGCTGATGGTTGCGCCTCTGACTGCTCTAACCCTCTGGTGGCAGTGGTCACGCGCACGTACAGTAATGCGAGCTGTTTATGGCGACGACTTGAATGCTGCACTGTCCCACGAGATCAATAAATGGGCTGCCATAATTGGTGTTTGCCGCCTCCTCAAGTGTGTGTGTGTGTGTGTGTGGAGTGCAAACAGAGCTGTGTTTATTCTAACATAGAATGTGCTTCAAAAGGGGAGAAGCCCTTTCTGGAGGGTGACCAGCCCTGCGTGGCGGATGTACATCTTTATGGAATTGCACAGTGCGTTGCTGGCGAGTCTGTTAGTTCCTTCTTTTCTCAAGATCCGCGGATCGTAAAGTGGTGCCAGCGCATGGCCCTCGCAACCAGCCCGCCCACCAAACCAAGGTCCTTAATGTAATGCACCCACATTTATTGAATGTCAGAAAAGAATATGACCTCTCAGTTGTGGCTTCTGCGCTTTTCCTTTGTTCGGAAGCGATCCTTTGTTTCCCTGTCTCTGTTTCTGTTTCTCTCTTTGTCCCTGTCGTGTGATCTTGATCGCTTTGCCACCCTGCTGGGCTCCTCGTTGTCATTCTTTTCTTCGCTTCTTTGTCTCCTTCCAGGTGAAAGTGAATTTGCGTGCAGAGGAGAAGGACTTGGAGTTGTTTGTGTGGAAGTCTGAGGAATTGCTATGAGGAGAGGTGAAGACTGGTAGCTAATGTGAGGCGTCCAGAGCCCCTGTGTGTGACCGCCAACCCGACCAGCAGGTCAGCCAAACAGAAAAAAGAATTTGTGAACTTGAGCCTCATATGGTGGTCACGTACATCAATGATTGTTGCTTGCATAGTATCAATGTCCACCGCTTTGGATTGTGTGTACAATAGCAGAACCTCTTCACATATCTCTGTAATCTCTGCAAATATTGAAATTTGGAAGGGGTATGAATATTCAGAAGCATGGTGTGATTGCAGTAGTTAGAAGGCAGAAAGCAGAAGGTGGCCTAATACGCTGTTTTGTGGCGTCAAAAACCTCCCACCATGGAGGATTTTCGGGCAAGGCGATGCCGAGGGTGCGAGATGCGAGGAAGATGCCCGCTGCAGCCATTACCTCGGGCCTAAAGCGCACGCACATCGTTGTGCGCAGGCTATCGTTCAAAAAGTTCCACGCCTTCTGTGCAAACTCCCTATCATATACAATATTGTTGTCAAGAAAAAAACATGTGCAGGAGGTGGAGGGCAGGCTATATACGCGTTCTTTTCAGCATGGAGCGCGCGCAAGTAGGAGAGGATGAACTTGTGTGGGTGCTCACAGTTGACGTGGAAGCCTAGTCGCGTGAGCATGGCTCTCTCTGTTGCTATCAAATCCTCCTTGAACTGCCAGTATTCCTTAACGAAACATTTATGATAACAAGTAATTAGTACTCTAAAGCGCCCACTAAAGATAGCTGATGGTCGCGACTCTTCTGAGCATGTGGGGCAGGTTGTACGGCTGAGCGATGGTCAAGGGCGATTATGGGCAGGCCTTTGCGTTTGCGGTTGATGTAGTGGAACGCTGCAATGAAGTCACTGATCTTGCGCATGACATCCTCCACCTTTGCCCCCAAAAACAACGCCCCTAGCGCCACCCGCTATTTGATTTAACAACAACAAAGATTAGATCTAGAACATCACCTTCAACACACAATCCAATAGGAGGAGGGTACAGTACTTGTGGCGGGTCCGTTTTAAATGAAGCAAGAAAATAATATCTATGGAAAAGGACTTGGCCAGTTGCCACAACCACTTGTGGCCTGTGAAAGTACACCACAGATTAGGAATGGTTCTCTTGAATTCAAAGGGGGGGTCCATGCAATTTCATTAATATGCCTGCCTCCTGCAGCATCTCACAGCCATATACACGAAGTGTCTTTTCTATTTCTTTGCTAATTCCATTCCTGCGTGAGGGAGTGTCCTCGAGCTGCTCAGCAGATGTCAGCAGCTGTGGATTGTCCATTTACAGACACACAGCAAGTGCTGGCTTTTTGGGGGGGGGTGAGAAGACTATTACCATTTGGTTTGTTTTTTTTTTTTTTTGATTATTTAGTGTGTAATTAATGGTGCGCTGGTGTGTGTGTGTCATATATCAACCCAAGCTGTTGGTATTGTGGGTCTTGGGAATAATGGGTGGTGATGATGATATCGATGGTGGTGGTGGTGGTGATGATGATGATGGTGGTGACTTGGCTGTCTTTTGGGCCAAGGCCTCAAAGAAGGACACTCGAGTCTTGACCTTCTTGTGCTGCTGTTCGTTTCGGTGGTCGTTCTTGTTCTTGTTCTTCTTGTTGTTGTTGTTGTTGTTGCTGTGGGCTTGGTTGACGAGCTCGTCAATGCGTTGAGTTAGCTTTTGCTTTTCTACTTGTAAGATCTCGCACTGGCGAGCCATCTGCTGGAGATTCTCTTCCAGTGCCCTGACATGTGCGTCTCTTTGTTGTTGTTGCTCATGCTGCTGCTGGTCGTACACTGGGGTGTCTGTGGGGTGAGCAATACTCGGCTCTTCCTTTGTGTCAAGATGGGCCCTTCTTCTTATAGTGGCGATGTTGTAAAAGCTCGTAATGCTGCTCAGAGTCTTTCTTCGTCTGGAATTGGTGGTGGGTGGTGGCAGTGCTGTTGGTTCCTCTTTTTGTTTGAGTGTGGGAGGAAGGAGGGCAAGTTCGCCAGGCACCTGATGGCGGTCTTCGTGGTGGTCCTTCTTCTTCTTGTTGTTGTTGTTGTTGTTAGTATTATGAGGCCAATCCTTTTGTTCTTTCTCTCTTTCCCACTTCAGGAGTTGCCCCGTGTCTTCCTTGCAGTCTACCTCTTCTTTCTCATTCTTCATTGTTGTTGAAGAAGCAACTAGACTACTTGTTGTTGGCAAAGGTGCCCCTTCCTTCTTCTTCTTTTTCTTCTTCCTCTTCTCCTTCTTCTTCTTCTTCTTTTTAGTGGAGTTCTTGTTGCTGCCCTGATTTGAGTCAATGCCTTTGTCATCTTCTGCTTCTTCTTCTTCCTCTACAATTGTATTACTGCTACCACTACTGTGTGTCTTCAGACTTGTTGTGTCTGAAAGCCTATCTGTCCCTTCTTCTTGGGGGCAATCAGCACGCTGATGTATTTGCGCTTCATTTCTGATTCGGGGCATCTTCAGGGGAAGGTTTCCCATTGTGGATGTTGTGGATGTTGTGGTACTACTTGCGACTGTACTTTCACGTCCTTCGCTGTTTTGGCTAACTGCAGGTATCATCAGTTCTCCAATGTTTATGCCTTGTGGTGTAACAACTTCGGCCATGTGGGCAAGGCCGTGCTGCCGGAGAATGGTCAACAGACACACACATTGCCTTTCCAGCTGCTCCACCTTGGCCTCCAAGTCCACTGTTTTTTTCGTTTCCACATTTTCTTGCTGTTGAGACAAGTAGTCCAGATTTTCTGAACCATTAGTGCTATGCTGATGGCCGTGAGAACTAGACTGGGGGCCTCCTCGAGGAATACTGCTTATCTGGGATGATGACGATGCTTGCATACTCACTACTACTGATGAGGACCTGCGCCTAGAAAATGCCCCTTTTGTAGTCGCTGGTAGCGTTGTAATGTTGCCCTGTTGTTCTCCACAATGTACATTGTGATGGCGATGGTGCTGCTGGTGGTGGTATTGATAAAGAGGATTGGCTGTCTTCTGCAGCTCATATTCTCCTGCGCTGACCCGTTTGGACATGATTCTTGTCCGGGGTGGGATTGAAGGCACGCTCTTATTACTGCCTGCTTTTCCCCCAGCCCCCATGTCTTGGTGCTTACAATTGAGGTGTTTTGTAGGATGGATGAAAGTTTGGAGGCTGAGCTAACCTTTCTTCTTGCCGCTTCCATCAGACTCACAGTCCAGAGCTAGAGAATAGGAGCGCCCTCGTTTGGTATTTCGGTTGGACCTGATAGGGGCTGCTGGGAGCTCTCCTTGCACACAAAACGCCCCAACAACTTTTGTTGGGGGAGGGGCACATGAGTCACCTTGCCTCGACCTGTTTGTGCCTTCGCAGGAATCTTCTCCTTTTGAAAATTGCTAAGTACCATCACCAAAGCCAAAGTTGTGTGCAAGGGAGAACCACAAGTTGAAAAAAGATGTACCTGGAGCAGAGTTCGAGAAGACAACAAAAGGAGGGTTGGGAGCAATGGCAAGCAGGTCATTCAACCAGTTGTCCCTCTCCACAGTTGTCTTAATGAGAAGCTTGTATGTGGTTCCCTTATTTTTATCACTTCCCGGTATACATGTTGGTTCTGAACTTTGGTGATCATTCTGCCAGCTGCTTCCTTTGGTACTTTTACACCCCGGAAGGCTGTTGTCAACAATGCAAAGCATTCGACTTAAATACTCGTTCTTGCAATAGCTGCCTCCAACGAAGTTGTTCTGAGGCAAGCAGTAGGTTAAGTGGACAAGAGGAATCAGACATTTGATACAGTAGTGACGCTCCGATGATTGAGGCTGGTGACGCTGGGCCACGAGGTAGTTCGTAGCTCCTCCACTAATACCTCCATCTCCAGGTCCGGATGTTGAGCCGGAAGGCTTGGCGATGGCCAGAGCATCGTTGAAGAGGATCAGGCGCAGGGATCGGCCTGCTCTCAGTGTGCTGACATCTCGACCTGCACGAGAAAGCAGCTTCGCATCTCCCTCTCTTACTACATAGCGCCCCACCGTGAGTAGATCGAACTCCTGTAAGCAACACGCATAATAATGATCTGAACAGTCTCAACTTGTAGAGCATGAGAAGAGATAGTTTGTTACATGTCTATTATTGATATTGGACAAGAGGCGTATCATTTGCAAGGTCTGATGCTCACGGCGTGTACGCTCGTTAACGAGCTCCACCACATTGGAAACTTGTGTTAGCGCCTGTTCGACCCTCTCACAATTGTCTCCCTCTGTGGCTTCGAGTAAACTCTGTTTTATACACACAAGCAGCAATCAGAAATAGCAGAGAAAGGCACAACTAAGAAAAAGGATTGGACAAGGAGAAAAAGTAAGATACGCCCACAAAGAAGTAAGTGAAGTCACCTTCAACAGTAGTGGGTACTTGCACATGCCTGACAATATGAAAAAAAATGAACAATTTCCTTGAATTTTAAGAAGGTTGGTGGAGGTGGCTACGTTGGAGTGGCATGATTAGAAAGGAATCAATGGTCAAACCCCGGCATTCTGGAGCGTGAAGCATTTCCTTTGTTATTAAAAGATACCTTGAGTAAGTGCCCCTGGCATAGTACTAATGCTATTTTTTTTTTCTCCCATAAGTCACTCTTGTATCACCTCTACAAATGCTTGAAATTCAGGGATTGCTTTGAGGCCGTGCAACTTTTCAGGAACTGTCAGGTTATTCGAAGCTATATCAAACCAAGAAAAGGGAGTTACGGCCTGAAATAAGATAAAACAATTGAAGGAGAACGTGCACCATAAGCTGCGTAGTATTTGAGCAGATTGCAGTGCTTAAGGAATACGTCAGCAAGGGCATTTTCAGAGACCAAGTCTCCTGCCCTTTCTCTAAGGGCTTCTAAGTCCTGTAACCCCACCAAAACACCTTTCATCGTTCAAAATGAAGCCATAGAATGAGGTGAACCAATAATTGAGTTGTACCGCCAATAAATCTCTGTGGAGTGTAAAGAGGGTCTCTACGTTTGCAAAAATCGAACCTATGGCCTCCTTACGCAGCAGCGCCCGGCCACTCAGTCCTTCTCATGGTATTCATTAATTGAGTGTGCATGTTTGTGTGTGTGATAGAGAGAGAGAGAGAGATGATACCTCCAATGAACACTGAACATATGATATCAAGGTCTCTGACGTAGGTTCTCTCTGTGGTAATAATTTCATGAATCACCTCCTGCCTGCCAATTGCAGAAGGGTCATGAAAGATGAAGTTGACTAACAATTTAACAACAGCGATACCTGAGGCGCTGCTTCGGGCTAAGCTGGACTAGGATGTGCTGAGGCGCCGCATTGCTAAACAGCGATTTGCCACCATTGCTGTTGCTTAAATTGTTAGCTAGGGGTGCAGCTTGCTCTGGCTTTTGATCATTGATTTGAGCAGCATCCTTGGTGAGACCAAGTCGGCCATACACTCTTTCCTGGCTTGTTGGCGGTGCTTCAGTGCATGGGGGGGCATAATGTGTCGATCCTGAAGCGCGCTCGCACATGTAGGTTCCGTCTATCTCCCAGGTAGCATGATGATGATGATTGACTATGAGGATGGTAGTACAAGGTACAGTGTAGCTACACCCACGTTCCACTGATGGGTGCTTTCTCCCCCCCTCCCTTTTTTTTTTGAGCCAAGGCAGTGTTTTGCGAAAGGGCAAACGCCGAAATGTCTTTATTTAATTTTTTTGGATGTTTTTGTTTCAATTATTTGCATTTCTCTTTTTAAAAAAAATTAATGAAAAAGATAAATTGGATTGTTGTTGGGAGCTTCTTCCAGGAGTTCAGTGAGTGGCTCTGGAATAGGGCCACCATGGTTCAGGAAAGAACTCCACCTGGCTATGAAATGCAGAAGAGTGTCACCATCATACCTTGCAAACCGTTCCAGTGGACCTGTCCCTTGCCTGCTCAAAATTTTACCCTCCTGTACACAGTGTGGTGAGCATTTAATTTAAAAAAAAATGTGCAATGACCAAACTAAACTGCAGTTAGTTGTTAATCCTGCATGCATTTGGAGGCGGGACAGTAGTACATGGTCAAGCACCAGCAGGTACGGCCATTCTATCAAGCTGGCCACAAATTTTTTCCAGTCCGGAACCACTATATATATAGTACATAGTATTATATTATTTAAATGCTACAAAAAACAAATTTCCTTCTTCTAATTAATGATATTTTTAATAACTAACATAGAATGTAGACTGGACCCATACCTCCTTGCATGAAAGATGCGAGCTCTGGGTCAGCTGGCATAAATCCCATTTCCTTTTGGCCTCTTCCCAGTTGTTCATCTGGCATATTGTGTGTGTATATATATATATTTATATATTTATATAATTTTTGCAGGTGGTAAAAAGGAAGAACACTGCTTGTAAGTTAACAAACTATATCTGTACCAATATGAAGCCACACAAATGTATCACACAACTTGTTCCATATGAGGGGATTGTGAGAAAAGAACCAGCCCATACGCACGCTCCAATCGTCTATTGATTGAACAGAAAGAAATTTTTATTGTTGGCTGTTGACCAACAACAAGCAGAGATGTAAACACAGACTCGAGGAAGGAACTTACCTTGCAGTTTAATATAGCTGCACAGAGAGACACACATCAACACAAGTTTATTTTGCTCTTTTGCTTTCGAAACTGCCTCTGCAATCTGATCCTCGATGGAGGTTTTCATATCAAAGCTTTGTTCATACTCTTGAAGCCACCTATAAAATAATATGTTTGTTTGCTTCTACGAGTGATCATGATTTTGTTTTTGTTCACAAGTTCAATACTTTCTGTCGAAGACTGATGAATCATTACATACCTGTCAGTTTCGAAATTGACTTGGTCAAGAATGTGGCGTTCTTTTTCTAAGAAGAGAAGAAAGAGGGTAAGAATAGCATCTGAACTGTATTTAAGGGAATCTTGAGAACAGATATTATACCTGGGAAGGAGTCGCCAAAGTGATCCCACACATTTGGTGAAGTATACAAAAGTGGTTCTGATCTTGCCCCTTTGGCCTGCATTCATTATAGACATACACGTTAGAATAGATAATGGCGGAGGAGAGAAGAAGGGAAAGACTTAGTGAACTTTTTCAGCATACATAATTGGGCCTTAGCCAGAACGTTGAAATGGTACGAAGAGAAGGACAGTCGCGGACAAACTGAGTGACAGTATTTTTTGTGAAGCAACAATAGTCTATATGCAGGGTCTCCAGGTATGGAAGGTGTTTCAAGCTTCTTAGGTCTTCGTCCCTCAATAATACACACCCACGAACTGAAATACGGGTGTACGAACATAAATGAAAGTTGCAGGCAGAAAGTAGTTGCTTACTGAGAAGGTGCAAAGTGAAAAAGAGAAAGGCTTACCGTCAAGACTGGTGATCTCCTTACAATTTGATATAATACAGGCAATCACTGAAGAATCCACATCCCTAAGTAGAGAGATAATGTGTTGATAGCACATGGGTAATGATAAAACGACGACAATACAATTACCTGCACCAGGCCAAAGAAAGGGACTTAAGATGAGGGCAGTGCCTAAGGGCAAGTAAGGAATGGCACCCCAACCGCTCCTCACAAAAGCTCATATCAATTTTCTCCAGCACCAGCCCACAACGCTCGGTAATGGCATGCAGAGCAGCCTCCAGGCTGCTCGCCTAACACACAGTGAACTGTCAGCCGCAGAACAGAGATGAATAATAACAGCTTAGACTGACTGGTGCAACAGGCCACAGATAATCAGATATAAGATTCCCAAAAAGATAGCGGTTGTGAAACCTGGCGCCAGTGGTCACACGTAAAATCCAAGGGCACCCAGACTGTGCAAAGGGGGGGAGGGAGGAAAGGAACCATTAGCTGCAATGGAACCAAACGCATACTCTAAACAGAAAGTTTGCAGGAGCACATGTTTTGTTGTAGGCAATTTTTTTCCAGTGGGAGCACACTTGTGCAGCAACACCAAGATCCTGTTGCCCATGAAAATGAGTTGAATTTGAATCAGTTGGCATGCACTTGCAAGTTGGGATGACTCACTTTGATCTTAAAGAAACGGAATATGTAGAACTCAATCTCAATGGGCAGAAAGCTGAAATGATCTTCTCCTTCAGCCATGTTTGTGAGTATGAGTGCAGTCTCCCTTTTTTTTCTTTTTTTCTCTCTCTTCTTTGCTCAGGTGTGTGTTTTTCATTGGCTGGATGATCCAAAGAGATGGTGGGCGGGGGGGGGAGCCGCCGCCAGAAATTGTCTGCCATTAGCAGTAGGGAATGGGGGGGGGGCTGGTCTCGCCAGCTATATTTTTGTTCTTCGTGTGTGTGTCCTTCTTCTTCAGCACTTTGCGCCCTAATCCACTTGCCGCCGCTAGCGTCATCATGCTCCGTCGTTCCTCTTCAGCTGCCTGTGTGACTCACTTCCCTTCGTTTCAGTGCAATAAATGCTTTTCTTGACATGTAACTTTATTTTTTGTCGTATAAAAATGGTGGCCCCAGTGAGAACCGCCTCCAGGCCTGTTGTTCGTTCCAGTTCCAGACAGCTCACTGGTGGTAAAATAAGCGCAATTTGTGCACCACAGCATTAGTTACGATAATAAGGGCGGTTTTTTTCCCTATTCTTTTTCAGTGTGCACAAGGACTCTTGCCACAAGTGCTTCTCACGCAGCTAGCTGGTCAGCCAGGAATGCCATGGTATGGCTCTGCACTTGCAGGATCTAAATTCAAGAATATTATTTATTTAACTTTACAATCTTTCAGACTTTAGTTGCTGGTTCTGCTGCTTTGGGCTTTGGATTCTACAGTATGTAATACCCTCAATAACGATTTCGGTTTACACATTTATCTTTCTCAATGAACATGCGTTGTCTCAGATCTTCAGGACAATAAGGTTCACGCCCAAGAGAAAGTCCCGCTCACTGGAATTCCTGGAACAAGGTCTCCCTCTTCTCTTCTCGCCTTTTGCAATGGCGTGGTTTTTATCATTTCTTATGTGATTCATAATGATGCAGACACGAAAGAACATTTATTGCCATTAAGCCCGATGGTGTGCAAAGGGGTATCATTGGCGAAATTATCCACAGATTTGAGAGAAAGGGCTACAAACTCGTGGCTATCAAGATTGTGCGCCCCACTAAGGCCTTTGCCGAGAGGCATTATTCTGGTGCGTTAATTTTTAGTTGGTCTATGCATATTTTATTATTTTTATCATTTGCCATTCGATGTGATGTTTAGAAACAATTTATATACGCTATACGGAATCTTTGTGGCGAAACAATTCACAAACTGATCGTTTAGGCATTCGCCGTTCATTTATTTTTCCAAACCCGCTCTTATTCATACCTTTTTTAAAAACATGACCCCCTTTTTTAAACTCAGACCTGAGCACAAAGCCATTCTTTGGCGGTCTTGTTAACTACTTCTCCTCTGGACCCGTTGTGGCTATGGTATGTTGGAGCAGCATCAATAGTTTCTCTCTCATGACATATTTCCTCTGCTTTTTAATTCAATAATGCCAATCAATTGTCGTTCCCTTTGTCTGTGCGGATCCATTACAGGTGTGGGAGGGCAAGGGTGTTGTAGTGGGCGGCCGCAAGCTTGTTGGCGCCACAAATCCCGCTGATGCGGAGGCTGGCTCTGTCCGCGGCGACCTTTGCATCGATATCGGAAGGTAATCAATCTCTTCATTCAATTCCATATTGGAAAGGATGTTCTATGAACTTTTCTGATCATCACCATCATCATTGTTGTTGTTGTGGCCAGAAACATTATCCACGGTTCTGATAGCAATGACAGCGCCAAGAACGAGATCTCTTTATGGTGCGGTGTCATTCCTTCCTTTGCTCTGGGGGGTGGTCAAGTGAAGATGTGTTTCTCAAAATATATCTGCTTCCCTCCCTCCCTCTTGCAGGTTCACGGAGAGCGAAGTTGCCTCATGGGAAGCCGATACTGCCAAGTGGGTCTATGAGAAGCTCTGAGCTTTGAGCGTGGCACCATCACGGCCGTGGAATGTTTTTCATTTTTGTCCGTTCACTTTTTTTTTATGATGGGCCTGCCCTGAGCTGGTTCTTAATTCAGATCACAAAACACCCCTTTCTCTCTGGCAATGGTGAGAGTAAATAAATAAATTTAAGGCCGCTTCCTTTGGGAAAGACGTATGTTCAATGTTATCAAACAAACAAACTAACAAAGCAACTCTCTGCGGCTCATCCGTGGTGGGGGGGGTACCAAAATTCGCGTTGGGGGGGGACTTATGTTTGTGTTTTGGTTTTTTTTTCTGGTTGTGTGTGGTGTTTGGATGTGTTCTGGGCTTTTGTTTTTGTGCTGCTGATCGTTGTTGTTGTCGTTGCTGCCGCGCTTGTGCCATGTGGAGTGTGCGTAAGGAAGGGGGAGGTTTCCTGAGGTCACTTCTGGGCACAATTGGCGAGAAGAGGCGTGACCTCTTAAACTTGTTGGACATGAACCTAATGAACTGCCTGCCCTATGAAGTGTGTCTCTATGTGTTTAGTTTCTTGGATGCAAAATCGATCATGAACGCTTCTAAGGTGTGCGTTTCTTGGAATGTAATCGCCAATGACTTGACACTGTGGAAGCACCTCTATGAGCATAACTTGAGTTACTTCACCTCGCTTTTCCGACAACAAGAGCAAGCTGAAATAGAAGAAGAGACCCATCAACACGAGGGAGCCACAGAAGAAGAAGAAGAAGAAGAAGATACAGACATAGGGATGACAATATTCGCAGATGAGAATGAGATCCGCTCAGGGTCGCTCTCTGGCCTTGTAGAGAGGCTCGTGGCTGATAAGCCACCTGGTGCGCCCCTCCTCACCTCATTTGGCAAGATTTTTGTTTATTGTAAGCGTCATTTCAATATTTGACTCATGGTGTGTTCAGAGAGCTACATTGAGGTCTTTTTCACAACATACCGCACCTTCACAACCCCGACTACTTTGCTAACCACCTTGCTCACATTGTACCACTCATCCCTCCTCCAATATGCCACTGGAAGTCTTTTCCACTCTTACAAAAGATGATTCTTGATTGCTGGTGTTGTGTGTTATGCATGTCATACTGGCGAAGATATGAGCGCGCAGGTGGAAGCGGCGGTCGATCAGGTTGTGATGACCTCACTAGCATGGCCAGCAGCGCTGGACTGCAAGCGCCTTCATCTCCTCCTTTGGCCTCTGCGCGCTATAATCGTAACGGTGCCCAGTCCCACACGTCCACTGGTTGGGTGGAAGAGGAAGCAGAAGTCCGTGCTCTCAAATTTCGAATATGCAATGTGCTGAAACTTTGGATGGATAAGCACTTTGAATATGACTTTAAGCTCCAGCCTGCCCTCCTTCAGGTGCTTATCACGTTTATCATTGGAAAGCTTATTCGTGAAGGCCGTGATACACTTGCCAATATACTCAAGACTTCCATCTATAACCAGGTAAAACCATCATGCCGACTTCTCTTTTTCTCATCACACCCGCTTCTGCTAATACTGTAATCTAATTGTTTTGCATGCAGTATCATACCAAACAAAGAGCCGCAAAGCTCAAGAGAATGAGTACATCGGAATTGATGGACATGGCATATGTGCCCCCACCCAAGCCAAAGGTACCTATAGCATCTCTTGCTCTCTTTCTCCTCATCGCTCTGTTTGCAATGCGGTCTGTGATCCTATATACATTCGCATACACCAGGTAGGCAAAGTGCCACTTTCTTCGTCGATATTACGCTTCAGCGATCTGGCACCAGAGGAGGTTGCTCGCCAGCTTACCTTGATCGAGCATGCGATGCTCGCTAAAATCAAAGTAATCTCCTTGGCAGGCTTAAGCCGACCTCTGCATACGTCTTGCTGTGCTACTTCGCTTCATCTGATTATTTGACTTGTAATACAGCTTCATGAGTTCATCGGTGGAGTTTCGCGCGCAGGTGTCGTAGACATGGTCAACTACTGCAATCGAGTATCTCTTTGGGTCATCGACACAGTTCTTAAAGAGGAAACTGTCAAAGCCCGCGCTAAAACCAAAGCAAAGTTCATTATGATTGCAATGGTAACTTAACATCTTCTGCGATTATTCATTTCCAATTCAGTGAATGTATGTTATGCTATTAATTTTGACGTATCAGTATCTACGCAACCTTGGTAACTTCAACGGCATGCTCACCATTGTGGGAGCGCTTGAAAGCTCTTCTATGGCCCGCCTTACACACACCAGCTCTGAACTAAAGCGCAAGCGCAGGTGTGAGAGAGATGAAAGAGATGAAAGAAGAAAGATGAGAAAACAGTAATAACCAGTTCTATTCTCAGTTCAATAGTGAAGATTGAACGCGAGCTGCAGGCTCTTGCACAGGTTGCAAAGGAAACCAACAGAGAGATGCTCGCCAACCCAAAAGCTCCCGGAATTCCTTCCTTGTAGGCGACTGCTCCCTTTCCCTCCGTCACATTCTAAATTCGCTTTATTTACCATCTCTCTCTCTCTTCTCTTCTCTCTCTCTCTTTGTGTGTGTGTCATGCTGCATGTGACTCACCAACGAACTAGGGCTATGTGCATATCGCGACTTTCGTTGATAGGCAATCTTCACCCAGACACGTTTGAGGGTCTGATCAACTTTGTCAAGAGGCAGCTTTACTGTCGAGAGGTACTGTTTCCGCTGCGCGAGTACCAAAAAGTTGCCTTCAACTTGTTCCCACTGCCCGAGATCCAGGGCCTGCTCCACAGCTCCATCTACACTCCTCGCACTGAAAGCGAGCTTTGGGCCTTTTCGCTGCTCCGCGAGGCTGACGATACACCAGATGAGTGCAACATCCCAGAAAAAGACAAGGAGCGTGCTAAAGGCAAGCAGAAGGACTGAATTTATTCAACACAGCAGCAGCAGCAACAACAACAACAGCCACTAGTGTTGTGTTATATGGCCATTATATCACATCACCAGCGCTCTGTTTTGGTGAAGCTGAATTTGTATGTATGTAGAATCATTTGTCAAATAACCATAACAAAAACAAAATGTTGTGTAAGTGAGTGTATGTTTGCGTGCATGCATGCATATGTGTGTGTGTGGTCTTACAGAGGGCAGCAGATCTCACTCTCATGGATGGATGGGTGGGGCACATTTTTGTTGATTATTTTATTATTTTTCGGCTGTCTCCTTCCCCGAACACACACGAAAAATGTTGTCATGACAATTGCTTTGTCTTTTCAGCCGCCTTAAGGTAAGCAGGCCGGCCAATGGAAAACCCAAAGAAAGGAAGAAATTGGGGGGGGTGAATGAGTGACAAACCAAATAAAACTCTAAGAATGCGTGGGGGGGGGTAGTTTGCTGCCTTGTGAGGAGAAGAAGGAATCTTCCTGCACACACACACACACACGAACACCCCCCCACCCCACCACCACTGCAAAGGTGGTACTACTATTACTACTATCGTGCAGGTGAGAGAGAGCTTTGTTTTTGAGGACCCAAGAAGGCCCAAAACAAAAGTCCAAGCGACACATTTTTACTATAATTTATTATTATTATTTATTCCATTCTTGCAGCAATGTCTGCAAAGTTCAAGGTTGTGCTTTTGGGCGAAGGTAAGCCATATCTAAAAAAATGATTTTTCTTGGGGCACTGAAGTTATGTGACCTGATTTGCATATATGTTTGCGGTCTTGAAGGTAGTGTGGGCAAGACGTCATTAGTAACACGTTATGTTAGTAACACCTTCAACGAGCGCCATGTGACAACAATACAAGCCTCATTTCTCACCAAACGTCTTAATGTTGACGGCACACGTGTAGACCTTTCCATTTGGGTATGTATCCCCCCCCAAAAAAAAAGCCAAAAATCACAACTGTGAGGCTTAATTGAAAACAAGGGCTTTGTTTGGGGGGGGGGAGTAAACTGCCGGCTAAAGGTATAACATTACAGGACACTGCAGGGCAAGAACGATTTCACGCCTTGGGTCCCATATACTACCGTGAGTCTCACGGTACTTTATCCCTTCTCTTCTCACCTTTGGGTGAAATAATAACCTGGTTTCTTGTGGCGGGTAGGAGCATTGCTAGTATATGACATAACAGATAATAACTCGTTCGTCAAAGTGAAGAACTGGGTAAAAGAGCTCCGAAGTCAGCTGGGCAAAAGTGTCGCGCTCGCCATCATAGGCAACAAGGTTGATCTCGAGAGAAATAGAGCTGTAAATAAGGAAGAGGCCATCAGGTAACACACACCACACACACACACACACACACACACACACAGAGAGAGAGAGAGAGAGAGAGAGAGAAGAGGCTCTTAATAGTTGTTTGGTGGGGGGTGGATGACTACAGTTATGCGCAGAGTGTTGGGGCCAAGCATTATGACACGTCGGCCAAAATGAACAAAGGACTTGATGAGCTCTTCCTTGACCTTACAAAACGTACATATCACTTTTATCACAAGTCGTATAATAGACACGCCACAAACACCAAACACACATGCAACTGATGGGCTGGTGGTATTTGTATGTCTTTGGTTGGTTGGACAAAGGAATGATGGAAACTGGTGGAGTGCAGCAGGGTGGTGAGGGTGCCGGCAGTGGCATCAGCGGGAAAAGGGAGGGAGCAGGAGGAAATACCATCCTTATTGACTTCGAGGAAAGCAGAAATGCCAGCCCCGGCTGCCAGTGCTAAGTGAGTGAGAGAGAGAGAGAGAGAGCAAAGACAAGGGAACAGAGTAAGAAAAGAAAAGAAAAGAAAAGAAAAGAAAAGAAAAGAAAAGAAAAGAAAAGAAAAGAAAAGAAAAGAAAAGAAAAGAAAAGAAAGGTCCGGCCGGCTCCTTCCTTCTCTGTCCGATCTGCTGCTGCCCCACATGTAGCCCCCCCCCAAAAAAAAACACAAAACGACTCACAACCCCTCCCGCCTCTCCTCTCTTCATCATCATGCTGCCTCCTCTCCCTCTCCGCACATCTTCCTATGAACTCCCCCAAAACAAAACACGTCCATCTCGCCTCTCCACTCATCCAACCCACCACCACTACTATTATTGCCACAACAAGGAGACTTGATCTCTTTCTCCTCCTCTCGTGCTCACGCCTGTCAGTTTGACTCGCCGGTATAAAAAGGAACGAAACAATAAATCGAACAACAATTATGTACATAAATGGCGTTAAAAACGAGCTCACAATGTTTTAATAGCAAGAAATCACGCAAATGTGTGGCCTAGCTCACTGCTGGTTGCTGCTGTTGAGGCTGTGCCACATGGTCTTTCCAGAGGGAGTGAGTTTGGGGGCACCGAAGCTCTTCCAAATGAGTTCACCAACGCAGACCACGCCGAAGATGGCCAGCGCTGTTCCGAAGCCGGGGACCACTGACTTGATAGATGGCCTAAGAGCAGGGTGTTTGCGCCAAGCCTCTGAGGGGCCTCCAAATGGTCCGCTGGAAGAAGACATCTGATGAAAAAATAATTCAATAGTTCAATTGTGTGGGGGGGGGCTTATCTGTGCTCTTTAGTTTTCACTTTTGGGGGGTATTTCCTTCTTTTGTTTGTTTGTTGTGTGGCGGCGCGAAGGTGTATCCCTGCGCTCTTGGGCTCAAAAAACAAAACAAAAGGGATTAAAACGAAGGAACGGTTGCCAACTCCATTGTTGCGAAGAAGTGCACACTATTTAGGGGAGCCATATTTCAGTAATTTTTGGATTTCTTCACCAACAGCAGATGCAGATGCAGATGCAACTTTCTATGTCCTTTTTGTCCGCCGCCGGAAGACAGATGAGGCTGCCAAAAAGCAGGGGTCTCGTTGCCTCCAACAACAACAAATCCACCATGTGGCTAAAGGACGTCACCATCAAAAGTCCAGCAAAATCCTCCTTCTCTTCCTGCTCATTCATTCCGCGGAGTCACATGCCCAAAAGAGCAACACCAGGCTGCACGATAGCAAGCGGACAATCACGAAAGATAAGCAGAGCGGCATCTATCACCAACAGACAAATCGGCTGCCTATGGCAAAGCCAACCATCTCCATTTGCTGCCATATTTCCTCAAAACCGCTTCTACAGTACTCCTACTGGCGGTGCCAACAACAACAAGCGATGTTTTAACGAGCGGATCCGCAATGTGGCTATCATAGCACACGTGGACCACGGCAAGACTTCTCTCGTGGACAAGCTCCTCACACAGAGTGGCACTCACCTTAAGGGAGGCGAAAGAGTTATGGTACGACCCTCCCCCCCAATATAACCTCCTGCGCGTTTTCGCCCTTCATGCTGTTCCTCTGCCAGCGTTTCTTTAATCCCCCCGCCTATTTCTTGCTTGTGGGCCTTATTCCATTTACTGTTCTCACTGTTGTTGGACAGGACTCCAACGCTTTGGAGCAAGAGAGAGGCATTACCATTTTGGCTAAACAAACATCCGTCAAATACAAGGATTTTACTATCAATATAATTGATACACCTGGTTGGTTCTTTGTGTTTGCTTTGTTTTGAACTCAATTGATTTCACCTTTCAAATGATGCTTAAGTAGTGGGCTTGGCCTGCACACTGTTAGTGCTCTTGACCGACTTTCTTGTTCTTTGGTCAGGACATGGCGACTTTGGGGGTGAGGTTGAGCGCATTTTAGGAATGGTCGACGGCGTTGTAATGCTCGTCGATGCCACTGAGGTCAGTAAGCCCACTTTATTATTTATCATATTTTTTTTTACGCCATTGTGATTGATGTTGTGGATTTTCCTATGTCTGTACACAGGGTCCTATGACCCAAACGAAGTTTGTGTTGTCAAAGGCGCTGGCTCGAGGCTTAAAGCCCATAGTAGTGTTCAACAAGATGGATAGGGACACTATTAGAATTGATGAAGTTGAAAATGAGGTTTGTACACCTCTCCCCGACTCATACGTGCCAAGAACGACAAAGACAAACCTTGTTCTCCCAATGATTTGCAGGTGTTTGACCTGTTTGTAAATTTAAATGCATCAGATGAGCAATTAGATTACGCCACATTATATGCATCCGCACGGGAGGGATGGGCTGTGAGTAGCAGAAATGATAATAAGAAAGACATGTCCGCCTTGTTCGAGACTATTCTAGGAAGAGGTACTCTCCTCTTTCCAATTGAAATTTAGACACCAATCAGTCTTCCAAGCGGAGGAGAGTATAATTGATTCTGCCCGACTTGCTTGCAGTCGATAATAGCGCTAACAAAGTTTTCGTCTGCACAGTACCACCGCCGGAAGTCTTCCCCGATTCGCAGTTTTCCATGCTCGTCACCACTCTGGAGCACGATATGCACCTCGGAAGGTTTGTTGCAGCAAATAGTTCTCTCATTAGCTATTTTGTTCAAATAATTGGATCCTTTTTGCAGGATACTTGTAGGGCGTGTTCTAGCAGGAACTGTAGCACCTGGAGATATTATCCATGGGCTCTCCCGCGAAGGCAAAGAATTAGAGAAAGGTTTATATCAATAGTATCATCCCATTTCTTGTCATCACCGTAGTCAAGAGTTTGTTGATGCGTGATCTCACCATGGTTATTCAATTAATTTTCGAAGTACTCATCCTCTCCAGGGAAGGTGCTCAAGGTTGTTGGCCGCAAGGGACTGGAGCGGCTGGTACTTTCTCAAGGTCAAGCAGGCGACATTATTGGTGTAGCTGGTCTCTCCAACTGTTCTGGTATTTTCAGGCCTATCAGTAGATTTGTCCATATTTCTTGCACTGACTGCCTAATTTCGGTTCAAGTAACCGATACGCTATGCAGCCCGGCGATCACAACTTCTATTCCGGCTGACCCTATCGACCCGCCTGTGCTTTCTATTATCATCAGGTAAGCAGTCTGTCCGATTTTTTTTTATTTTTCGTTTTAATAGTGCCATAACATTATCTATTTTCTGGTATGGGGTGGCATGAAGCGTCAACGATTCACCTCTGGCAGGTAAAGAAGGTACGAAGTTAACTTCTACCCAGTTGCGGCAGAGGCTGTTCAACGAGCTCGAAAGCAACGTTACGCTGCAGATAAAGGAGACAAACCGGGAGGGAGCGCTCGAGGTGATGGGCAGAGGCGAGCTTCAACTAGCTGTACTCATTGAAAATATGCGCCGAGAGGGTTTTGAACTCTCTGTGTCTCCTCCTAAAGTGCTATTTCGATATGAAGATGGAGAAGCACTTGAACCGCTCGAGGAGGTACCTCTACTCTTCCTTTGTTCCACTTGACCAACTTTTAAAATAATATATTGCCATTCATTTATTACAGGTTACAGTTGATGTAGCAGCAGAGTTTAGTGGAGTAGTCATAGAGAGATTTGGTAAGTTATTAGTGCAACTCTCTTTTGAGAAGAAAACTATGGGGCTGAGCCCCACATCGCCTATCCTGTTTACACAATAACTAACTGCTGTGATGCTATGGGGAGAGCAGGCCTGCGTAAGGGGGAACTCGTAGAGATGAAGACAGACGGCGATAAGGCGCGGCTGATCTTCATTTGCCCTTCCCGCTCCCTTATTGGCTTTAGGGTGATCTATTATTTTCTTTCCTACAAATGGGCCATTATCTTCACACTCATTAACCGGTCATCACTTGCTTGCTGTCTGGCTTTGTTTTTAATCCGTTACAGACAGAGGTCAATCAGTTGTGCAGGGGCACCTTGGTCATGCATCACATGTTCAAGGATTTCGTTCCCTTCAAGGGGCCTATTGAGAATGCTCGCAAGGTAATATATAATAATTATTGTCAATATCTCAATATTGTCAAACTCTCCCTCTCTCTAGAGAGTTACATGGCCAACTCCAATGTGTTTGCTACAGGGAGTGCTGGTATCGTCCGCTAGCGGCTTGACAACAACCTACGCTTTGCATGCGTTAGAGCCAAGAGGCACGCTCTTCCTGCCACCTGGTGTTACTGTCTACACGGGTATAGTGCTACACCCTAATGTTGCGGCTGTACGAGGAATATTTATCACTCGAGTGTGTTTTAAATGTGCTTAACAATATATTCTCTTTCAAGGAATGATAATCGGCGAACATGCAAAGAAGGGCGACCTCGACATCAATCCTGTCAAGGCCAAGGTGTGTTATATGACACTCACACATACCCACACTTTATTTTTGAATTGTTTAGGATGCTGAGGACAGTTCACATTACGCATAGTACTCATCCCCCCCTCCCCTCTCCAACAAGGCTTTGACCAACATTAGGACAGTGCTCAAGGACGAGTTTGTGCGCCTCACGCCTCCCAGGCTCTTATCGTTAGAAGAGGCCATCACCTACATTAATGGCAAGCTGACTGACCCCCACCCACCCAAATGACAGTCATAAAGACCGATCTATCTACAGAAATATGCTGATAGCGAAAGTTTCTCTCTCTCTCTCTCTCTTATTTGTTGGCCGCAGATGATGAATTGGTTGAAGTGACGCCAAACTATGTGCGCTTGCGCAAGGAGATCCTGGATACTGCCACAAGAGAGCAGCTTGCCCGCAGGAAGAAGAAAGAAAACCACTGATGGTGTTTATCACTCTCACTCTCTCTCACACACACACAACACACACACGTTGAAGCTGGTGTACAAAGGGAGATGTTGCTCTTTTTTGCTCAATTTATAAATAAATTAAATAGTGATTATCTTTTCTTCTTCTTCTTCTAATCCTCTTTACTACTACTCACTGGTAGTGCAGGTACCCGGCAGTCGCGTTCTTTGCATGGGTCATCCAGTGCATAGGCTGGCATGTAACTTCTCGTGTCTGGCGGACACGACGACGAGGAAGTAGTAGTAAGGAGGGCTGGATTTGGTTGTGTGTTGTCAAGCTCTCCCAGCGATGTGTAGCCTTGGTCATACAGCGCGCAATAGGATACCCCAAGCCCAAGCAAGAAGTCCCACACATCTTGGAGGGACGCGATATAACGGCATCATCAAGTGGCCGGGACACGCGAACATATGGTTGTGATCAAGGCAGCCATGTGCCGTTCCCACACACAAGAATGAGAAAGGGTTCGAAACAATGAGACGAGCAGAGAGAGATGTATGGTTAGTGAATGAGATAAGAGTTCCTCTTTCAGGATTTTCTTTTCTTCACCATACTTTCCACAGGCCGAATGAAGATAGATGCATGGTTTTGGAAAGAAAAGGTGTTAGGCTGAATTTACCTGAGTAGGACCAGTTGAGGATAGGGTTGACCCGCATGAAGCTCGGCCATCCTTTGTCCTTGTCACTTGCTGCAAAGTCGTCCAGCCCACCTGCCGACCACATCACAAATCTTGAATATCAGGTATGGAATCTGTACATATATGCGTACTACAATGATAAAAAGAGGCAATTGCTGCTTGAGCGGCAGTAATTACTTGAATATGGATCTGTGCGGCGTGTGCCCATGAAGATAGCCTTGATCTCAGGCCGCTCAGTAGCCAATATTTCTGTTAAGCCTTCCTTGTATGCCTTATCCGAGCAAATCAGCTGGAGGCCCAGCCTGTGTTCACGACCACACCTCAGCGTTGGGGATGGTGGGGAAGGAGAAGGAAGGCCTTACTGCTGGCAGGAGTCATGTACGAATTGGTTGACCTCTCCAAAGCAGCGGGGTCGCACAAAATAGATCGCTCGCAGCCATCTATTATATGCTGCCGCCTCTTCCTTCTCCTTCCCCTCCTGTGGCTTGCTCCCTTCAAGTCGCCGCCACAAGGCAAAACCATTAAACTCTTTGTAGATTAAAATTTTGGGGTGGTGATAATGGTACTTCGTTTGGCATATGCATAGAGCATAAGGTGGAGCAACACAGTACAGTCCTTTCCCCCATTGAAACTGAGGGCTATCCCATCTTCTCTTTATTTTTGGAAACAGGGCACATGTTAGCTGAAAGAAGGGAAGAGGGAAGGAGATAAGTACCCATATCGTTGGAATGCTTGCTCGATTACGTGCAAGGAATAGCGCACGTTGGAGAGGAAGGTCTCTTTGTTTGTGTTGTTCCTGTTGCTGCTGCTTCTTGCGGCCTGCAACAACTGACACAAGTCAGTCTCGGGGCGACTGTAGTCCTCCATCACTTTTGTTGTCTGTGAGATGCGCTTCTGCTGCTAAGCCCCTTCACCCCATTAACAAAGAGCAGAGAATGTTGGAGGGAGGGGCTGGCGCAAAAGTACCGTGGCTGCCTGCATTCGTAGGTATCTCTTTCTTCTCGTGCGAAGGACAAAAGGAAGGAAGTTGTGTTTGTGTGTTTGTATTGTGGTCGGTCTCTCTTGTCTCTGTGTTGTTGACAAAAATAAATAAATAAATAAATAAATAAAGAGAGGTAAATGAAGGAATTCGCCATTTTGCAGAGGAATGTCTAAACCCAAACCTTAAGGGTTAGTTTAGCCCCCCCCCCAAACATTTGTTCCTCCCCGTTTGATTTTACAAATATATGTATGATGGCTTCTACCCAAACCATCCCAGCAAAAACAAGTACACAAGAGCAAGATGGCCCCAACAATAGAACCATAGACACTACAGTTGCAGTCATAGGGGGAGGTGCGGTTGGTTGCGCTGTACTGCGTGAGCTCTCACTCAACGGCATCCCCTGCATCCTTCTGGAAAAGAACAAGGTCTGTTGCACTCCCTCTTTGCACAACACACCAAGAGAATAACAACATTCTGCGGCAACTGTTCATAGGAGATAGCGAGCGGTGCGTCTGGTGGCAACTCGGGGATCTTTCACGTCGGCTTTGACGCTCCAGAAGCAAGTCTAGAGCTGTGCCTCATGCAAAAAGGTTTCTCTCCTCTCTACACGCACGTTCATACACCATCTGATTCCATCGCCCTCACAGGAGTGAAAGAGTTTGAGGAACTACAACAGAAAATAGGGGAGGTTTTGCCAGTGCTTTTCACCTCAGCTATGCTTGTGGCCTGGAATGAGGTGTGTTGTATGTGACCATGATGACCAAACAAGATAATATATGAACCAATATTGCATTGTTCAGTTATTTTTCTACCAAAACGTTTTCTCTCTTCCCCCAGTACTAACCAAAACCATTCTCTCTCATATGCGTAGGATGAGCTGAGCACGTTTCCAACAATTATTGCAAAAGCTCGCCGCAATGGAGTCACTGCCATAAGACAGTTGTCCCAAAAAGAAGTAAGGGACAGGTTCGTTCCCTTTCTCATGCCAACTTAAGCAAATGTAGAAGTTAAGGAACTGGGCTCATATATGCAGAGAGCCCAATCTAGCACACCGAGCTCTTGGAGCCCTCCTGATAGAGGGCGAGCGAGTTGTTGGTAAACTTTGCTACACACACACACACACACACACACAGAGAGAGAGAGAGAGAGAGAGAGAGAGAGAGAGAGATGTAGAGAGATGTAGAGAGCAGAGAGGCAAAAGTGTTTCTTATTAAAATATTTAATTTCATGAGAGTGAGAAGCAAGTGACAAAGAATTAGGGCTATTATAATAATAGGCTGATGCAAGTTTTTATAGACCCTTTTTTGACAGTGGTTTTCTACGTGCTACATGCTTTAGCCAACAAAAATGCAACACTTATTAGGTTCCTGCCTGCAGCCAATTATTTAGCACAACACTTGGTTAACTGTATACAATTTAATTGTAAACAGAGGTTGTAAGGTGAC
Organism: Acanthamoeba divionensis; assembly: GCA_000826405.1. NCBI lineage: Eukaryota > Discosea > Longamoebia > Acanthamoebidae > Acanthamoeba > Acanthamoeba divionensis. Next base: position 14,667 of record CDFI01107224.1, on the reverse strand, counting down.
CAGTGCTAGGCAGCAAGGCGTTACTGACAAGCAGAAACAAGAGGGGCACAGAGACCAGAACAAGAATAAGTGGCTTCTTCAGGTCTCTCCCGTATTACGAGAGCAAGATACCGATAACCGGACATAGTTTGTGATGTTTATGTCTGATGTTGTTACGCAGACAGACAATCATATGTCTGTTCGGGCAGATGTGGTAATCAACTGCGCTGGCAACCACGCCGATACTGTGCAAAGCATGTTAGCCACCAGGTATTTTCTTCTACTTAGTTGGTCAGTTGGTCATTAGTTTAAATTAATATATGCTGGGGGCAGGAGCAACTTCACGATCAGACCAAGAAAGGGCCAGTTTGTCGTCTATGATAAGATGGCTTTTCCGTTAGTCAAGTCCATCATACTTCCTGTTCCTACCAAGCAAACGAAAGGCATGTAAATGTTTTTGACACGTGGTTTGGGTCACTAAAAGGCAATCACAATGGCCTTGCCAAATACAAGTAATTATGTATTAACATTCTTTGGCATTAACAGGCGTGCTGATCTTCCCTACTATACATGGCAATCTCGTAGTTGGGCCCACAGCACAAGATCAGCAAGAGAGGGACACTGCCACAACAGATTCTGCCACTCTGGGAGTTAATGCCCGCTCTTACCATTCCCTCTTTCTTCAAAAACAAAAACTCAGCTATTTATCCTCAAGCAGATGCTTGTCGAGAAAGGCGAAGGTATGATTCCGGCCTTGTCAAATTTGAGGAGTCATGTCCTTGGCGGCTACGCTGGCATTAGAACTGGTTACCTTCCCTCCTTCTTTCTTCTTACATTGCTATTTGAATGAAGAAAGAAGCAAATTTATATAACAATATTGTTATATGATTGTAGCGACAGAACATAGTGACTACCAGATTGCAATCGACAAACACAATCAGTGGATCACTGCTGCTGGCATTCGCTCTACTGGGTATATATATTTTTCTGCGCCGGCACACTTCTCAACTCACGCCGACAATGCATTGTGATGAGGGGAATACAAGCGTAATTACGTTTTGCCATATATATTATATTGGTGAAAGGTTGACAGCGTCTATGGGTATTGCCAAACATGTGGTGGAGTTACTCACAGAGGCTTTCCCCCAAGCTGTCACAGTGCACAAACAGCCCCCTGCACTAGTATGTATATCTTTATGCGCCCCCCCCCCAATATCTTAGTGCTTTACTTCGAAAGAATAATAATAATAATAATACTAATAATAATATTCTAATGCACTATCGATTTCAAAAAGGCACTCGATGAAGAGGTGCGAGGCCTAGCCAAAGAACTCGTCGACCAATACAATGCCACAAAGAATGAGCAGCGGCAGCGAGAAGGAAGGGCTGAAGACGAAGACGACGACCACGACGACGAGATTTCCATAACAGTGAGGTCACACACTTTCCGTGTCACCCATCCAATCGCCAGGTACGGCTTCAGGCCTCAGAGGAATATCGCAAGTGCACGCCTTTGATACAACACTAAGCAGTGATGATGTGTGATGTGAGCCAAAGAGGTACGGTACCTACCTACCTACATATATATTTATCTGTGAGATAGGCCATGATGTGTCACATCATCATCAGTCATGTCCTGTCACATATCATTATTATCCATCATCATCATCATCATCACCTTCGTCGTCATGAATATGTCTGGCACATATTTATTAGTAGTCATTAATAATAAAATGATGCAATAGCAATTGCAATTTTAATAATAATAATAATAATAATAATTGTATATTTTTTTTTGTTGAAAACTCTTTGGGGAAAGTAAAAGTAAGATAATAATAATTATTTTTCTGTCCAATAGAGTTCAGGCGCGCCGCTTCATAAATTCCACAAAATACTTGTTGCCCACACACACACAGGAGAGACTGAACTCAAAGGAGGCGATGAGGAACTCATGGTTCTTGTTGGTGGCAGTGGTGTTGCTGGTGATATGTAACAGTGCCTGGGCTGGGTGGGAGCCCGTAGATGTGACATCGCCCAAAGTCACTCAAGTTTTTGACGTATGCGCCCCCTTCCTTCTCAATAGGTGGTAACAACGCTCACCTAGCCACCTCCCCTCAAAATAGATATGATAAATGATAAATGATAATAACATGACCATTATACAACTTACTAGTATGTGTGGGCTCTGATGCATGACGACCCGGCGCACTATGGAGAAATGGTTGCCCGGGTTATCACTGCAGAGAGCATAGCGGCAGACCAGTTGGAGAGGAGAAAGCTAAAAAGCAACAGCGTCAAAGGTGAACAGGAGGAAATCTCAGGCAGGGGCGGAGGCACCAACTACAGGCTAGTTATTGATGTGCGCTGGGTGGCGTCTGGCACGTCTGATCGTCACGAAGTGCTTGTCCACGTTAGCCCCTCTGGAGAGAAAACACTAGAAGTGGACACCATTATCACAGACCGTAACAGCCCCATGAAGAGGACCTTGACACAGACACTGGTTTGAGAGAGATTGAAATTGTGGCCACACACAAGTAGCATTTCTGAGCTGTTGAACACCTTGCTTGAGAGGTCTCAATAATGAAAAAAGAAATATATATGTCTTATATAGAAAGATATATATGTACAAAAATGACTCCCAATCAAGTTCGGAAAGAAAGAAAAACTTCACAAGACAAAAAACTCAAAAAAAAGAAGTCTTCTTCTTGTTCTTCTTGTTCTTCTTCTTCTTCTTTCCCTCAGTCTGAGTGATTGTGTGGCGCAAAAAAATTGCGTGTCAGGCTACCAAACAAGATGATGATGGGAAGAAGCAGTCACGTAGGGAGCGGGCTGGAGGGGCTAGAGGAGGTTTCCAGGGGAGTCCTGCGGACTGGGAGCCTATGACCTGAATGGTGGAGGAGCCACTACCCTCCTGCACCACCACTCCTGAGCCCTCAAAGTTGCTCTGGTCCAGCACTTTTCCCTTGTGGACTGATAAAAAGAGAAGTGGTTAACACAAGATTAAGTGTAATTTGGTTACATGTCACATGCATACATCTACACTGCTAACAATCACTTACCCAATTTAAGCTGCTGATGGGAAAGGTCAAAGAAAGCACTTATTTGAGCCTTAAGCTCCTTGTAATTAATGTCCCTCTCAACCTCCATCTTGCATAGAGCAGCATTGCCCAATGTGTTTTTGGATGGTAGGTATGTTATTAAAAAGCAACGCAGTGGGTGGGAAAATTGAATTGCTTCTTCTTACCTCAAACAGCTGCTTTCCATATTTAATCTTTAACACAAACAGTTGATCCTAGCAGGAAAAAGGGTTCAGGTGTGTGCCAGTTTTTATCATTGATGGCCGGGGTACCTTGTGCTGGATGGAGCCACTATGTTGTTCCAATCGCACCAGCTTGCACAAGTTTCGGTTAGGGGAAAAAAAAAGAGGGGGAGTATATTTATGATTAAATTTACCTTAATTGTTTGCCTGCACAAAGGGCATTCACGCTTGTTCTTGAGATGCCTCGCTATACAAGATCCTGAATTTACACCCTTAGCCAGAGAGATTATTAATTTCAGATTAGGCTAGTCGTACCGCAGAAGGTGTGTTGACAGTTCGTAATGTAGGGCCTGTCGTTTGGAGTGCACGTAGGTACAAATGATTGAAGGCAGATGGGACACTCTCTGGAATGACTTTTGTCATCTGGATGCAGCTGCCCCTCGGTCAGCATCTAGATGAGGAATAGGCCTAACAGGCATGATCGGAATGCCACAAATTAAAATAAATAAATATTGTTTTCTATTATTTTTTTTTGTTAAATGAAGAGAGAACTCCTCTCCTGAACACAACTACTGTTCAAGCTTATTTAGCAGAGAGGAGTGATCATCCGCTTCCTCGAGGTAGCCTGTTGTCGCAATGAATGAGTACCAGTTCTTCTCCACCCTTATCTGTACAACAAGGCATTACAAAATTGTCATTTAGAGATCTCTATTCAATACCAGAAAAAAAATGTCACCAGACTGTAGGGCCTATGTACCCATCGTGTGTAGTCGCTCCATGGGGCAGGTGGGTGTGGCATGTGGATCACAAACACTTGAGGTAGCACCCAGAACTCATATCCTGCCTTATGCAGCTGATAAGCATGGGCTGAAGAGAAAACATGAGTGAGTCACTGAAGAGAACTTAATATTATGAGCGAGAGAAGATGGCCATGCCTTCTTTATCATGGCCATATCCCCGGAAACGTTCGTCGAATCTAGTCAGACGGCGGGCATCAACTACAACGTAAGGCTCATAGTGCAGTTCATACTCGACCTTGTATAGCTCCTCTGCCAGCTCAACCTGTTTTTGAAGTTATTGTCTCTGTATTGCCAATACAAAAGTAAGGATAGAGTCTTACTGAAGCTTCAGTGGAGTGGAGACCGTGAAGCTTATACCAGCGCTGGTAGTCGGTGGGACCATGGGCCTGTAAAGTCTTGGAAATGTGCACTGGACGGGCCTGCTGAGAGATGAGCAAGTCCTTGAGCTGGATGATGCCCACAGGGCCCTCTCCTTCTGTTCCTGCATCAGCCTCGAAAGCAGCCACCACAAATGCTTTATGGCCAGCCTACCTCCACCCCATATGCTGGCATATTTATTTTTTGGTTTCGGTCTGAGGAAATTGAGGTGAACTACTCACGTTGGCAGGATTGATGCCCCTGAGAATGTTTACTAGGCTGCTGTACATTCGATAACTGGGAATAAAATCCACGTCTAAAAGAACTGCATATCTGGTCCTGCAGTGGTCTAGAGCTAGATTCCTGAAAAAGCTCTTAGCATTGTTGAAGGCAGTAAATGTAATGCACTAGCTTACCTGAGGCTGTTGGCAGGGTAGGGTCCCTGTCGATAAGTTTAACTAGTTAGAAGATGCTGAGTGAGACAAAAATAAGATGAAAACAACTGAAGCACAAACCTGATCCGAGTACAAAATGTGTAGGTCTACTTTAGATCTGAAGAGGGCGTGGTGCCGGTGCAGCTTCAGCAATTCTGGTACATCCTCGTTGCGTGCCCATATAGCCGCAGATATTACCCCTGATTGCTTCGATTAACATTCCCTAGTATACTTGTATTTATCATTACAAAAAGCACCTTCATAGTGGTCCACCATCCGAACAAGTCTATCCAGACGCTCGCTGGAGAGATGCACCACTAATGAAGCTCCTTCTTCATCGAATGCTTGCTGTTATCCCATTAGTCTACTGATTCTTACAGAAGCGGTAGAGATAGTGTTATGTTACCTCCGCCCTAAAGAAGAAAGGATGACGTCTCGTGGAAGTAGGATGGAAACTGATAAAGTGCTTATGCTCACAGGTTGTGCTCCTCATCGCTTCAGACACGTCCGGGTGAGGCCAGGGTAGTCCTAGAGGGCAAAAAAGAATTAAGATATGAGGAAATCGTGACTATGTTAGGTTTCGAGTGAAGACCTGTTGTGGGGAAGACGGAAATGTCGTCAAAGTATACTGTTCCTGAGTGGGGAGTGCGGAAAATGGCGAAGATAGAGATCCACTGAAGCTCGGCACCACTATGTTCATGATGTCCCTGTTGCTGTTGAGGAACTCTGGGATGGGTATGCAAAGCTTGATGACTGTCCTTAGAGTGGGCGTCAATGTGGGCCACCATGCAACGGTGCTGCCAATTTCGATTAATTACTGGGTTGAACTCTAGTACCATATCCTCTATCCTGCTTCCATCAGAAAAGCCCATCTCCACTGTAACCTGTCTCAACGATATGTTAGTATGACAGTTGATGCTCCAAAGAAGGTTTAACCTTACGCCGTAATTCGAATCCATGCCACCTGCGCCAAGGAGACATTTGGTAAGCAGGAAACTACAAGACAAAATACATACTGCTTGGAGAATTACCAGTAACTTCTTTTGCATAGCTCCAGGCGGAGATAGTAAGAGACAGGGGGGAAGCCCTGGCTATGAAGTCTCCTGGACTGATTCGCACTAGCTGATAAGCTCCACAGGTATCAGGGTTGTTTGTGCCAATCGTGATAGCCACCGACCTGTTGCCCTGGCGTGTCATAGGCAAAAACTCCTAGATCCCAGGTTCAGTGCACACCAACAAAATAGCAATTGTACGATACACGACCAAAGTTGAACTAACCTTTGATGCCCCAGCTAGGAAATATCCTAAGCTAAATGGTTGCCACTAGAAAAAACAATTTGTAAACATCTTGGATATGGACTAGGCTATGTAAATGGCTTTTGGGAGAGGAGAGCTAGAGACTATACTTGATCAGCAGAAGGTGGATGTTGCACATATAGCAGCTCTTTGTACTTGGGTGCTCCTTCAACCTCGAAGGATGGATTACGTACTAAATTTAGGGCTTCCTTGGTTCGTATTGTTTCTATCTTACAGGCTCCATGCCTCTTCTTAACATAGAGGAAAAAGGAATAGCTGGTGGAGTGATGAAGTCCCCCTACAATCAGGTTAGTTTCCTTTCCATCGTAAATCTTGACTGCCTCGGCGTCCATTGTCTCTTCTTGGTCAGAAGAAATAATGAAGTCCACAGGCTTCATCCACAGCTGGAAGTGGATTGCATCTGTTTCCACGTGGATCTGCTGGTTCTGCCCCACTTCCCAGTATCTCCAGCTCACTTCTAGTGATTCGGTGCTGATAGAAGAAAACCAAAGCTCACAGCCACCCTTCACCTGAGGCTTTTCATGTCCTGTTTCGTGCACCAGGAAGGAGGGATATGTTGGCCAAGAGAAATTGAAGGGGGTGGGGGATGGTACCAGTGTGGGTGCCAGGCAGGATGTGTGGGAAGGGGAATGGTACTGAGGAGAAGCAAAGGAGTATGATGTTCCACATGCATACCAGCAGTACAAGAAGGAACAAAAGCAGGCGTACGTTCTTCCTCATCTTGGTGTTTCCGTGGCATGCAGGCTAATAAACCACCAGCTATCTGCTCATATATCTTTTTGAAGGCAAACTTTGAAATTGCAGAGGCTTTGAGCACTTGTGGGTGAGGGTCTTCCTCACTACAGTGGACACAAGAACAACAAACAACATAACACCCCTCCCCCAACCGGACAATTACCTAGCAACACAGAACTCAGTTGGACCACATCAGCGCCAAGCCGCAGCCAACAAAGAAAAGAAAAGAAGGCCCCAGGGATGGATTAGTTGGTCCTGGGCCGAAGTACTAGCTGAGTAACCTCAAATAACATCATCATGGCTACTGCTGCAGAGGACGCCAACAATATCCAAGACCACAACGCCAGCAATATTATCAACAGGAAGCTAATAGTGCGGGTCGTTGAGGCTCGTGGCCTGCAAGGGGGCGCAAGTGGAGGGGCCAATCCCTACTGCGTAGTCACCCTCACCTCCCCTTCCTCCTGCTTAGGCCCATCTTCGTCCACCAGCTCAAGCGTAACTTCCACTCCTGCAACTTCTCCTCTTCTGTACAGATCATCATCTTCTTCTTCCACCCTATCACAGTGCCCCTCATCCCCGTTTTCTTCACCTGCACCTGTTGCGTCTAAGGAACAAAGAGGTGTTACCTCACCACTAGCACCAGATCTTGCAGAAACAGCAGAGAGCATCAGAAGAGTGTCCTCATCTTCGTCCTTGTCTTCTTCCTCTCCTTCATTGACCGCCTCAAGTGGAGGAGGAGGACAAGGTGCTATAATTGCCTCCCACAAAACTAAGACAATGCCCAAGACTCTCCACCCTAAGTGGACCGATGCCTTGTTCTCCATGTACCTCTATTCTTCCTTCCTGGTTGATTGCTTCTCATACCACTGACTAATTGCCTTTTCAGAGATGGCCCAGCCATAGTGCGAGAAGGAGAACTGCTTGTTGAGTTGTGGGACCGCAACCGCCTTTCCAATCACAGTACATATATTGCTCTCCCCAACAAAACAGAGAGTGGAATGATTGAATAAATACCAACAATGTGACAGGATTTTTGGGTGAAGTTCGAATTCCCCTCAGTGAAATATGGGACAAGAGCATAGAGACATGGTACAACATGCACCCGCGCTCTTCACCCACCGCAATAGAAGAAGGAATCAACAGCACAAGCAAGGCAAATGAACCCTCCACTATGGGCGAAGTTCATCTTCTCCTTTGTCTCTGCGATCACCACCAAGTATTATCCACCCCCCCCCCCAATCAAACACTACCCAAGCCTGATACCTGTTTCAACGTATCGGCCTTCTTAGGTCAAACAGTTCACGGTGAAGCCTCCCATGAAAGACAAGCTTAGTGAGCTTGTAGACGAGGATGTATGGAAAACCCTTGCCAAGACTGAGAAGAAGCGTCAGGAGATTATCCACGAGCTCATGAACACAGAGAGGGGATATGTGAGGGACCTCGACATCATCACCACTGTCTTCATTAAAGGCATCAGCGAGCGTGCCCTCCTCAATAAGGAAGAGGTCACTTCCATCTTTGCGAACACTCAGACCCTTATGGAGGTGCATCTAGAGCTACTCCAGGAGCTGGAGGCTCTCAGGGATTCTTCCCCAGGACACCTTGTCCACGAAGGCATAGGAGAGATATTCCTCAAACGCATTTCTCTCTTCAAGTATTATGCTGCCTATTCGTCCAACCACCTCACCATCACAGATAAAGTAAAAGCGTTCACCAACCGCTCGCCTCAATTCAAGGCTTTTCTGGATGTAAGCTCGCCATATCAAACACAGTCTTCCCCTCTACTTCTAATCACATTGGTCCTAACAGGAATGTCTGCTGGTTCCAGAATGTCGCTCATTGAGTCTCAGTTCATTTTTAATAATGCCCCTCCAACGTAAGTTCTCTCTAATTCCCATACCTTGATATTTATGTCCTCAGTTTCTCTATCCCACAGGCATGTGTAAATACCCATTGCTGCTAAAGGTGGTCTTATGCTTCCACTATCGCTTTACCTTATGCCCCCCTTTAGTGTAAGTAAGACTTAATGTTACCAATTTGTTAGAATTTGTTGGAAACTACTCCTGCAGACAGCAAAGATTTTCAGGACATCAGTGACTCCCTGGTTCAAATTTCTGCAGTAGTGGAACAGGTGAGGTCTAACCTTTTTTTTCACATATGTTCAAGCATGAAAGATGATAACGTGCTTCTATGGGCACCCACAATTAGGTCAATGAGCGAACACGCCAAGAAGAGAGGATAAAAGATATAATAGCCTTCCAAGATTCTCTTGAGAATGGAAATGGAGAGGTAGCCTGCCCTATTATATCTTCCTTCATTTGATAATCCTAACTGGACCCTTGGCTTGGCTTGGCTTCTTGTAAGGAGTTCAACGTGCTGGCCAAAGATAGATATATTGTACGGGAAGGCGACTTTAAACTGATATGGAAAAGGGAGAAGAGGGCTGTCAAGGTAGTGCTCTTCAATGACCTGCTTGCCATTGTCAGCCCAGGTCAGTAAGCATCTCCTACTGTACAACTTCATTAGTAAGAAGGGTTCAATTATTACTAACTGTGCTAACCACTAGGAAGCCGTGCGGGACGCTACAAAATGAAGACAGTGATGCATCTGTCCCACGTCATCTACTCAGCGCCCCCAGCTGCCTCAAGTAGTGATTTGGCTTCATCTACTGTCCCCAACGGCGTTACTAGTAGCGGTCATGACAAGAAAGACTACCACGAGAGGTAACCACATTGTGGCGAGGTGTTATCTGTTGGATTACATGTAGGCTAATATCAGTCCTTGTGTGTAACAAATGGTGACAGAATGCTTCACATCATCCACACAACTGGAAGGGGCAGCCACGGCATTTTTAAGCTCATTGCAAAGAACAAAAGTGACAGAGATTCTTGGCTTTCTCTCATCCACACCCTCAATACCTCCCTCTTGACTTCACCGGATGATGGTACAATCCTACTATCACTGTTTTTAACAGCATGAACAGGGTACTGAAGTATAATTAGGAGAGAATGAGTTATTGGAATGGATCCAACAGAGCAAGGCCCTTGACTCTCTGCAAGACGAGAATCCTCGACTCCGTTCTCCTTCCTGTTCTGGCAAAGCAGACTCTTCCCCTCAAAGCCGCTACAAGTACGCCACTTGGCAATGATGTATTTGACTGTTCTCAGAGTAGAATTTGTACTCACTGTTGACACTAGGAGAAGTAAGAAGTTTCACTCAGTGAGGGGCACGAAGTTCAGTGAGAGCCATCTTAGAAGCAGCTCTTCCCCTCCTGGCCGGCTGTCTACCTATGAAGTAAAACAAGTAACTAACAACTAGCAGTGCCCCTCACAAGGCAAAGAAGCGCTCCACTTGGATGACACAGGCTTATATCACATCTCCTTCTACAAAAACAACCACAGGGCCTTGGGGGCAGTGCAGATCCGCTAGCTTCTAACAAGCCTACCAAAAAATTCTCTACTGTGAGTTCCTTTATCCTTCCTTCCAGGAGGAGTTCCACTGACATAATCTCAACTGGTACATATACACATCATGCCCAAGAAACACACACGTAGCACACACTGAGGTGAATCAAAGGATCCCACCTTTAATTCCTTGATCCACAGATTTTCTGCGTGTCAAAGAAATGGAAAAGAGATCAGTGAAAAGCCCTCGAGCTACAAAAAAGAACATGGCCATCATGGTTCAAAAAGTAGAGATGGAAAAGGTTAGTCAGTTATTCTCAGCTACACGAGGGATAAGAGAGACTGTATATACCAGTAGAGAACAAGATCCTTATTCTCTTTTGTTGGTTGGTTGGTTGGTTGAAAGACTTTGCTCAGCGAATATCACACGATGTGTAAGGAGTTTAAAGAGAAGATTGCGTTCTTGCAACAAGAGAATGAGCAGCTGCGTTCACTCCTCAGCAGCAGTTCATCTCATCGCGATGAGCTTTTGGCCTCTCATGAGGGAGCAATAGAAAAGGAACACTGCCAAGAGCAGGAGCAGGAGCAGCTTGTTTGTATAGAACAAAAGAGCAGGAACCAACAACTACCTGAAGCGACAAACATAACTTGGAATGAACCGATGGAGGATTTACAGACGAATGGGCAAGCTGAAGTGAATATGAATAAGAGTGCCAGTGTGCTTCCAGAAGACTCCCAAGCGACTCAAGAGAGCGAAGAAACAACCCCTGAGAGAAAGATTAAGTTAAGAACAGAGGAATTAGGGGAACAGAAACAACATGATGAAGAGAATCTGGAAGAAGGCCAACATAATCCTGCAGGACCACGTAGTAGTAGAAGCAGTAGCAGTAGCAGTAAGGGCAGCCAAATAAGGGGGAGCCGAAGGGGGAGCAGTATCTTCAGGAAAGATCGAGTTAAAGATGGATCCCAGGAGATGAATGAAGATAAGAAGGACCAAAAGAAGATAAAGAAGAAAGAGAAGAAAGAGAAGACCACACCCCGTGGCACCAAGGGAAAGAAGAGGGAAAAAGAGGATGATGGCACCACCAAGAGACTAATAATAATTGAAAAGGAGTCAGAAAAGGAAAAGAAGATGGAGATGAAGAACAAATTGTTAGAAGAGAATGGAAATGGCAGTGCAGTGGAAAGGAGAGTGCTCATAGCGGCGGCTGGAGCAGCAGGGAAAGAGAGTGGGAGTGCCATCAAAGAGAAAAAGGAGAACAACAATGACAAACTTCTTAAGAGAGGGAAGGGAGAAGGAGAAGAGGATGCAAGGTCCCTCCTCGGGGAAACAAAGAGGAAGGAGAAAGGAGAGGATGATCGAGCAGCAGCAGACAATTCAAAGAAGGAAAAGGAGAGTAGCCATAAGGAGAGGGTCAAGAGCTATAAGGACAAGGATTTCATAAAATCAAAGAGGGGAAGCGGGATCAGGGACGAGAGGCGCAAAACCACTAGCAAGAAGGACAGCAGAGACGCACGGTTAAGGAAGAGACGCTCACTGCCGGCGGGAGCGGGGACAGGTCAGCAGGGTGCAGGTACCTCCACTCAGGGACAGAGGCTGCGGGCCATACAGGAACAGCTCACCCGCGAGACAGACGCCCTTCTCGAAGAACACAGCACACTCCTCACAGAGAACCGAGAACTCGCTGAGAACAGCACGCGGCTGCGGGAAGAGAACGCCAGCCTCCGCGAACAACTCCAACAACACATGCTGCTCCTTGCCCAACGCCAGGCAGAGAACGATCACCAAAGCAAATAATAATCATCTGATCACACAAGAGAGAAAGAGAGATTAACGCATCCACAAAATAAATAAATACCATGCCTTTGCCAAAGGGGCGATTAACCGCATATGGCTATGTGCTGCGATAGGGCTGTGGAGTGGCTTGGGATTAATTAATATTGAATATTGAAATTTATGGATAAAATTAAAATTGGAGCAAACAAAGAGACATTTGAAGAGTTTTAAGGATTACTCAGATCTGTGCTGCACGCTCACTCGATGTCTTCATTGGCGTAGAACTTCTTGAGAAAGTCAGACTCCTCCTTCTTGTGTGGGGCGAAGTAGGTCATCACATGACCTCTCTGTTTCCATTGCATCAATAATTCGTCCAGGTCGTTTTTGCCTTTAAAGTATAGCATGTCCAAAATTACAGGGTCTCTCACTTGATGATGTTTTCTGAATTCGTCGGCAATCCTTTGCCTGACACTTTTGATAGGGAATGGCAGGTCATACATCTGAACGATGCGAGGGGCAGACTTCATGGCTCGCCTGTAGAGATGCTGCGTCTTCAGCACGGCCTCCGCAAAGTTTTTAGAAGCAGCCGTGGAAATGGGGTTGAACGCCATGAATGATTCAGCCTTGAATTTGGGTTACTTTTAATGTTTGACAAAAGAAAAAGGCGGGGGGGGAGGTAATTAGGCAACTGCAGAATCGTTCGATTAATTTCTGCACATTTCCTGAACAGTGCAGAACAAAAAAGAAGCCTAATGATTAGCTTTTGATTCTTTCTGATGCATAAATTCAAGAAGATTAATCCAATTTTGCACGCTTCGTGGCTGCTGCTATTGCTTCTTGTGTTGCCAGAATTGTGCTGCTCAAACAATCAGCAAAATATTGAAGCAAGCATTCAAGAGAATGAAGATCTTCTGCATAATTTAACCCCCACCCACATCGAGCCCCAACATGCAAATCTACAAACGAGCATGCTGACAACAGCAGATTCAGGTAAGCCCTTTTGAAAAGGAAAGCAGCTTTTGTGAAATTTAATGTCAAGCAACTTAGGACAAATAGAACAGAAACTGGGAAGTGAGAAGGTGGAAGAAGCCACAGTGATCACTGTCCCATCTATAAAGGGCGATGGCCGTGTTGTTGTCCTGAATGACACAGGCCTGGAGCGGCTTCTTGCAATCTCCCCTTCTCAATACCTTCTTGTCCAGGTAAGTTGTACACTGATGTGCGAAGGTTGTGTGGTGACCACTAGTATATATATATTAAAATGCGAAACAACCACAACGATCGTTTGCAGTTTTTCTCTGAATGGTGTCCATTCAGTGCCCAAATAGTGCCAGCCTACAGCGCTCTGGCCCATACATTCCCTCAGCTAACCGTTGCTGCCATCGATGCCACCAAATACCCCAGGTATCCCAAAACGGCAAACGCATCCAGATTGTATTCTTAATACTGTTATTGTGTGTGTGCGTGTTGTGAACAGTGCTTGCCGTACTCATTCGGTGTATGGATATCCAACACTGATCTTGTTTAAAGGCGATCAGGAGGTGGACCTGTACCAGGGCAACAATACCTACTCATCTCTTTTATCGTTCGTGCAGCTGCACACTGGTATACGTACATAAATATTCATAAAATTCTTCTTCATGCTCTGATGGATTGTTGTTGTTGTTCGAACCTAGGTCTACTACTACCAGAAGAAGGAATTGAAGCAAAAGAGGAAGGAAGCGGAGAAGGTGAAGAAGCAGAAAGATATGCTCAGTTCAGAACGGGCACAGATTTGTACTTGGTGGCGGCGTCGCTGTTCGTTGCCGGACTGGCCACACAAAAATGTCTGTTACCGCTTTGGCGCCGTTTGACCCAACACCACCAGCAGCAGCAGCACTACAAGCAAGACTAAAATGGGGCCAAGGCCAAGGCCAGGCCCACACCAAAAGATATTATTTATTGGCCACACATCATCTGTTATGTAAATCTTCAAAAGTAGGTTGATATCATTTTTGTTTTATTATTTTGTAAAATCCAAAAATGGTTGCACAAGACCACCATCATGATAAATCAATCAGATAATGGATGGGGGGGGGTAGAACAGGGAAGGAGAGGCAAGAAGGGTTGGTTTTGGGGGGGGGGAGTTTTTCTTGGTCATCATCAGATATGGAAGGAGAAGCCGAAGCCGACCTTGTAGAGGTCCTTCTTGTAGTTCATGTCGCCGCATATGGTAAGCGACACGGACTCGAGCACCTTCTCCTCGAGGATGGCTGAGCAGCACCAATTGGAATCAACCCTGCCCCTTACTCGTGACTGGAGCAAGTTGTAGGAGTAGCCAGCCGAGTAGACCGCCTCCCAGATGTCGTGGCCTTCTGGCTTGACAAGCTGTATCTCTGTGCACCAGGACTTCCTGCCCTCTTCAGACACCTGCGTGTACGAGGCAGTCAGGTGACCGTATGATGCCCAAGACGCGGTCACAATGTTTTTCTTTTCATTGAAGACCGCCCGCAGCGCAGCGAACAGGTCAGTCTTGCCAATCCTCTGGTCGAAGAAACCCATCACACCTACGCTTATACCCTGAGTCACACTGAAATAATGTCCATTCAAAGAATGAGCGCCCATT
>CDFI01107212.1:44422-66052 GCA_000826405.1 Acanthamoeba divionensis | reverse complement strand
TTTTTTTACCCCAACAAGCTTTGAAAGCAACAAAACAAAAGGTACCAGCAGAGGTGATCAGTGTTTTATCAGCGTTGAGAGCAAGGATGGTCTCCTCGACGGTGTGTGCTATGATGAGCTTCTCGACGAAGACCTCACGCGTCTGTCCTATCCTGTGAGCTGCAAACAAACATTTCCCAACATAACAGATATCAGACTGACCTGAGCCCAAAGCGGGCTGTGTGGTCACTCACTGTGAGGAAGAGCACCACACAACGTGTTGTGGGCATGTGAACGACAAGCATCATCAGGTGCACGCACACCCCTGGGTGACTTCTTACCCCTTTTGATGGCCTGGCGCTCTACACTGGGCTCCCACACTTGGTCCAAAAAGAAGATGTGGGTCGCTGCTGTCAAGTTGATACCGAAAGCTAGAAGGGAAAGAAGAGAGAGTTTATTTCCATTTTTTGTTGCAACAATGTAAGAGAGAGCAGAGAGAGAGAGAGCAGAGAGCAGAGAGATAATTATTCATTCTTTCATCAATGGAATTCTGAACACCAGGTTTAGAAGGAAGAAGGGGGCTGGAGGGTAATGTCCTACCTGCAAGGTCTGTCTTCATGATGATCACCTTGATGTTGTCGCTTGTGTTGAAAGTAGTCAGCGCGCTCGCTCGGCCTTGAGGGGTCTTAGCAAAAACAAAAAACAAAAAACAAAACGGATTGTCAGAATTATAGTGATGTGGTGGTAAGTGTGTGCAATTCAATTGAATAAAGATGAAAAGGAGTAGTAGTAGTAGTAGTACATACCAAATGGAAACTGTAGTAATACTCAGAGAAGGGTATTTTTGCTTGCCTAAGAGCCTGATGCACTATCCACAGCACATGAACAAATTGAGAGAAGACGATGGCTTTGCAGCCTTCGGGCAAACTGTGAAGCCTTTCGAGCAGGTAATTTAGTTTGGAGGAAGAAACCTCTTCCAACCTAACGTATGCTACTTGTGGAAGCTCAGTTTTTAACAGCAGGGAATTGCTTTGTGAAGGCAAAGAGGGGGAAGCAGTTTGAGCGGGTGTGGAAGATGAAGCAGAGGAGGCCATGGGAGGGAGAGGTGATGAAGTGTCAGAAAGAGTCAAAGGGGAAGAAGGTGAGGAGTCCTCGGAGGAAGAAAGAAATGAACAGGGAAGGCTTGTGGTGAAAGGGTCAGCGGAGAGAGAGGCAGATGGAAGTGAGGGAATCAGTGAGGTAGCAAATCGCAGAAGTCTAAGGTGTCTAAGCTCTTCAACTGAGGGATGAGCAGATATTTCTGGTGAAGAGATGCAATTGATGGTATCACCTTCTTTGTTTTCGGTCAGAGTTTGAAATTCTAAAGAGGTTTTATCATCTGATTTGAAAAAGAAGAGCAATTTTAAAAAGGAGAAGAAAATTTGAAGGAAATGGAAGACAGATGATCACTAACCTGGCTCGGACTCATCAAGTTGAGTAGACGTGTTGCTGGTAGGCTGTGGTGCTTGTTGAAGTGTGGGGTCTCCCTTGAGCATAATAGAAACAATCATTTCTAAAGTTTGAATCTGCTCTTCGTTCAGCTCGCTCCTCAATTTTGCGTCATGTAATTGTTCAGAAGCCACACTCACGCTGTAGGAATGTGATGGAGGTAAGAACCAAGGGAAGATTTCACTCACAGATAGAAAGAGGGTACAAACCATAGTAATCTTTGTTCTCTGTCCAACGGTGTGTAGTGAAAGCAGTAGAGAACAAGATTCGTAAGGGCCTTTTGGGCATACTTCCTGTTGGAAGGGTGCAAGAAGGAGTCAACGCCGGCACCACGCGAAGCTATTAGATTAGTCTTTATCTGGGCCACCACTTCATTGAACTTTTGCGCATCAATGCTGTCCATTTGCAACTTGGTTACTGCATGTATTATGTGTTTGGTTCAGAGGCAGGTCTATTCAAATCTGCCAAGGTTGAAAAATGTAAAGTTGAAGAATACCAGCAACATGGCACTTCGGAAGTGCTATTTCCTTGTCTATAACTTCTTGCTTATTTTTGACCATTGTCTCCTTCAGCAGCTCCACAAGGCGCTGAGGTGCACCGCTTTGCTTTTGTTTAAGAGGTCTTACTATATAGCTGGTCCAATTCTTTCTATCACAAAACGGCTGATGGTTCAAAAATAGCATTAACCCAAAGAGATTTTCCAGTTCATTGTCCAGCAAAGACCCTAGAAGATCATTAATATTAGGATGCTCATCAAATATTCACAAGCAATGATTGAACAGTTAAGAGTATTACCGGGAGTGGGTGTGCCTGTGCATCCCCATTTGCACTCAGCAAGAAGGTAGGTAGCCAAGGTGGCTTGCTTAGTTTGTTTTTTCCCCATGACGTGGCCTTCATCAACAATTAGACGCAACCAGTGCACTTGCATTAAAGGACTCAAATGTTTGTACACTAGACACATAAAGCACATCAATTGAGTAAGCTATACAACCAAGAACTGTTGGGGATTGGCATCTCACCTTTGCAATACTTGCACTTGGCGTTCTTTCCTATAAAATCACAGAAGCACATCTCAGAAGGAGCTGCATATCCTGATAAGGTCAACCTCTCTTTGCTCATTCTTGTGTGAGTCGTTAAGACCACATCATAAGACGACAATATCTCTGGTGGTGGTATCTCCTGATTCTTCAGCACATAAATTTTGAGGTAACTATCGACAACGAATTTGTGAAATTCCTGAATCCACTGTTCAATCAGGTTCGCTGGCACAACTATCAACGTTGCTGCAGACAAATAAACCTTGATCGGAGGCCATGAGCCTCTTCTTCTAATCTTACGACCTGTCTTCTCTTCATGATCATTGTTGGAGTCGATGCTAGCTGTGTTTCGAAGACTCCACTTCGTGCTACCTTTCTCGTTTTTTCTCTGTTTCTGGTGGTCATACAATATATATGGATAAGGGAGCTGGTTAAGATAGTCTCTTAATTCTGAAGGTATGTTCATCTCTTCCAAATGGGCTCCTGAAGTACACTTGACAAAGGATCCAGAGAGCTCTTTCAGGGACAGTACTCGATTCTCGTTAGCCAGTGTATCATTGTCGTCTTGTGTTTTGCCCATATCATCAAGAGAGAGACCTTCATTTATCATCTTGTACCCTGTGTTGGCTCTATTTGAATGTTTGTGGTTCTGTCTGGTAAGAGAAACAGTATTCCTGTAGATTTTAGTATCATGGACGGGAGTGCACTGAGTGCCTTTGGTCAACAATATTAGCGCTATGCAAATTAGCGTCTTGCCTGTGTGCAAGAGGAATATGATTAGCTGATGACTGTGTGTGTGTGTGTGTGTGTGTGTGTGTGTGTGTGAGAGAGAGAGAGAGAGAGAGAGAGAGAGAGAGAGCAAGATGAAGATACAAGAAGAAACAACAAGTGTACCTGTGCCCTGCATTGTGAATTTATTCACGTATGTACAAATTACGGTTTAGGAACACTAGAAGGGTGCCAAAGTTAGGGCAGGGGCAAGTCTTACCATCTCTTCGCACAGGATGCCACCTGCAATGAGGGATAAGAAAAGTAAGCTAATACGGAATAAAAATTGTTGTTGGAATGCAAACCTTTTCTACCAGTGCCCCTTTCTCTGTGGAACATACGTGTCATAGACCGCTGTTGCAACAGTGAGTATTGTTTTGGTATATTGTGTTTTTTTGGGGGGGGGGTTAACAGTTACCCTTTGGTAGGTGTACATTCTGACATTATATCTGAGCCCACAGGGGGCTGGGAGAACTGGGCCTGCCGAAGTACCCAGCGTTCTGTAGATCATATCCAGAGAAAACAGATCATCTTGTTCTTGCTGTGTCCCAATGGCAACCTCTGTCTTGTCCCCTTCTTCACGAGAATCTTTGGTTCTATGCTTCCTTTTCTTATTGCTTGTGGAACTAGCAGCAGTTTTCCTTCTCTTTGCTCTGTGCATCTTACTCTGTTGTTGTTGTTGTTTGAAACAGTATGCCGTACTTGGAATTTGGCCAATTTCGTTCAATTTATTGTTTCCTCAAATAGGTCGACAAAATAAATAAATAAATAAAATAAATTGTTGTTGCCATTGGAAAGTGGTGATGTTGTAACATTAACCAAATGTTGCAGCTTCCAGATGGCTGTCTCTTTGTTGCGATGACCACCACCGCATAACACCATACATTTGCGCTTTACCTGTTACTGCTGCTGAAGGGTGAAAGTGCAAGTGTGACCGAACCAGCCTAAGGAGAAGAAGAAGAGGTCGATTCAGAATAAGAAAAAAGAAAAAAAGAAAAAGAGAACAGATAAAATATCTCTTTCTCTTTAGATTGCTATTTCTTACGTGCGTGTTACTGGCTGCGCCGGTCGTATCTCTGGGGCCTGCCGAAACAATGTCCATGTGGCCATCTCCGTTGAAGTCCAGAAAAGCCACGGCCGAACCATACATGGCTTGTTGCCGCGTGGAGTGAACACAATGGGCTGCGTCCATCTTGGGATCCTCCACAAGGCCTGGAGTGAGTGGAAGTCGTTAGAAGAAGGAGAAGAAGAAAAGACAGTCTCACAGTGACTTCGTTCGGCTATGGCCAACCTGAAGGAAACTGATATCCTCCATAGAACAGATATGCAGCACCTGCATCCACTCCACCCGGTGTATTGCAGTGTGGCTCTGATATCCACAAATCATCTATGCTGTCTTTACTGTGATGGTTGTAAATCCCAAATGTCATATGACATCAGAGTTGGATTTGTTGCTCTGTGTAAAGTATTGACTTATGAGTAAGTACTTACTTGAAATCCAACACTTTGACGTCCCATCCAAAGCGAGAATAGCTTTGAATAGATTGGAGTGTTGTCTTTGGAAGTAACTGGTCCATGGTAGTATTTCCTGTTGTAATTAGCTGGTCCACTTGCACTAACACGACATTACCAGCTTGGTCCATTGGTATGTGGCCAGTGATAGTTACTTGCTTTGTGGGGCTGCCTACGACTAGATAATTACTGTTTCCTCCTTAAAAGATATACAATATATCAATACATTGTTTTTATATAGACAGCTCGTGAACAATGATGAAAGAAATTACCATAAGGGCTACCAAAAGATAGAGACATGCCAATCTGATCGAATTTGTTACTTCCCATCACAGTAAAAGATAATGATACATTCTTAGATGACGAAAAAGCAAAGCCGTAAAGCTTGCCATAAGAGCTTTCCTGTTTCTATAACCCGCAAAGGAAAAGCGTTAATATAATTGCCACACTCCATGAGAACGAGAGATTCCTTACCGTTGTGTTTGCAGTTCCTGGGGCTGAAACAACCAGTAAGCGCTCCTTATTGTTCAGCACTGTGCACGCCATAGCATAGCCAAACCAATTATACGATTGTTCTCCTTCCATAAACCAGTTAGCGTCTGTCTGCCAATTAAGAATGGTCCCACTTTTATGCGTGCTTGAAGAAAGGAACAAACTAACAGCTCCTGCTTGGTAGGTATGTACTTCCCAGGTAACTAAAGAAACAATACAAAAGCTTAGTAACGAAAACACACAGCACCTTTAAAACTAATCACTACACTCACCAGTTTTGTCATTCAATCTTGCAAAAGGTGAGCCGATCAATAAATCAACATTTCCGTCTGCATCAATGTCGCAAGCACTTAACGTGTGTCCAAGATTTGTAAACGTTCTATCAGCGACTATGGTAACATCAGCATTTTCAGCATAAGTGACTGATTGAGATGATGTGCCTTTAATTCCAAAATAAATATACACCTATAGAAACAGTAATGGTTTGTGTTGTTTGTGTTGATTTGTGTGTGTGACTTGTGAGAGAGCAGAGGAACACCACAATCAAACGGCCAAAGGGAGATATCCATTACCTGGCCATAATAATCCATGTCTTCTATATGTACTCCTGGGGCGGATACTACAATGTCTAGAATGCCGTCCAAGTTGAAATCTAAAGTGGTTACTGCGGATCCAAATCTTCCACTTGTATTTGCGCCTCCCAACTGCAATACTCTCAGGCCTCCGTTGCTGTCTAGATTGACCGTCTGGTTCACATCCACTAATAAAATAGAAATCATAACATGAGACATGGATATAGAATTTTGAATTGATAGAAGCCTACCACCATCTTTCTGCCCAAATATGACAAATGAAGCTCCTACTTGCGCCAGCGATGCGCTGTTTGAGGGAGTGTAACCCGTTGCTATTTTAAAATAGTGCGGAGTGAGTTGAGTGATTGAAGAGGTGTATGACCCAACCCAAGGCAAAGAGTACCTCCTATCACCATATCATCGAATCCATCCAAGTCGAGGTCACCAACAGCAATGCTAAGATCATGAAAATTTAAGGATATAGCTATTTGTGATTTAAAGAACAGACCTAACATGACAATGCAGTTTTTACCTGCTGCCCAAGTAAGAGTAGCTTTTATCAACTCTAAGGAACAGAAAGAATTGAATTAGTTTTGTAAGTAAAAAGATTGAAGAGAAGAGAAAGGGTACGCTACGTAAAAACCATGTATGAAGAATCTCCCCTCTGAGAAGTGCAACCCAAAGCCCTTTCCTCGCTGTAAGTCGCTTTTTCTGAGTGCGAGAGAGCACTGATATGCTTTGATAGCTCAGGAAGCACATCCTCTATGGTCAATTTATCTAAGAGTTGAGCGTCTTGATATATGGTCCCATGCTCTGTCTTAATCGTTGTTACTTTTATCTTTTCTCTCAGGGGTTTGAGCAAATGCCACAAAGCTTCTCTTGTTTTCTTTAGATATAATTATGGATGTCAGCTGAAAATGAACTCAAATCAATAGAAGAGAGTTGTACTATACTTGTTGGTGGGAAGATTGAAAATGTCCATTTTTAAAAGTCTCTGCAAAGCAAAAGTCTATTGCTTCCCCTGTTTCAATTCCTTTGATGATTGCAGGCCAGCATTTGCTGGTCCATACAGCCATGTCATTCACCCCTCCTGTATTTCAATTGTGTTAATATATTTCAGTGATTATTGGCAACAACACCACAGTGCAAAGATCATGACTGAACTACCATTCCAGTAGTCCTGGTATAAGTCAACCAGGAAAGGGGAGGCAGAAGCAAAAGCTGGGTACAACACTTTTGAGAGGTACTAGATTGTAGGAAAACATGTTGTTGACATTGTAACGTTTCGTTATAGTAAAAGATAATATTATGGTGGTCTGCTAACCTTGATGGCCATAACCTCTGCGTATAGTTCAACGTTACAAGCGTCAATGACTCCAGGAGGCAAGACAGTGAAATTGAAGTATTTCTTGTCTTGATATATGGCCCAAAGGGCATCACTTGGCAGGTACCTGTAATAGGCAGGTTAACAGCGTGGTAAGATCTCAGACCACATGATTAGGTACTTACCAGGAGTCATAAAGGAAGGAAAGGTCCAGTTCATAGGAAGCCATAAACTCTCCCCCAGTATCAGCTTCATTGTGTGCCTCACCACCATAAGCAGCGTCTCTCAGATATTGATTGGCCTCTCCTAACGCTTGTATGAACCCTGCAAGCAATACAATAAGTGTTAAGTGTCAATCATTCATCAAGCCATTGTTGTTGTTGTTCTTATCGTTGAGTGCACGTACCTTGTTGTGTGGTGGCACCAGGCCCAGATAGGTCATGCCATATAATATCTGCTGTGCTGTGGCAGATGAGGCCCATAAAAAATGAAATGAGTCTCTGCGCTTCTAATGGCCAAGGCTGGCTCGAGTTCTTTGGGTAATGCTCTCTTATGTAGGCCACAGTTGCTTCTTGGAATGGAGGCTAAAGATGGTGACTAGTGTTATACTCTCTCTGCTCAACAAGAGTATGCACAGATCTTTCTACAATTCGAGATCAGCAGTGGTGAGGGAAGGCCAACCCAATGAGCAGCTTCGCTCATGTCAGGCAGCTGAGGGATGAATTCCTTGAGTGGGCAAGAGTAGCCCCAGTCTGGGAAGGCTGCCCCGTTTTGAAAGGCTCTCAGATTGTCTGGTTCATTTAGCAGCTCTACATACTCAGGAAATGGGAAGTTGGCAAAGAACTTGATGGCTCTGTGACCAACCACATTGTGCGTTGTTACACCACAGCCATTCACCATAGGGCTGGAAATGAAGACAGACAACAAGATTAAGGCTGCAAGTCATATAACAAGTTGATCTTGAGCACCCCCCTGCACAACAACAACACAGATATAACAACCTGTCCCTACCTTATGCAGTGTAAGAGAGCAAAGAAGAGAAAGCAACAGTGCAAGAGTTGTGCAGGTCTCATGGAAACAGCAGAGGAGAGGCACTGATGAGAGAAGAAGTAGTTTCTTTCATAGAAGGCTGTGCAGCTTGTGTGGTTTTAAGGGGGGTATTGGGGCTTCATCGTTTCCCAACTGAGCAAAATAAAGCAAAAACCATTCATCACCGTTTTCCATTACAACTATTAAATCATCATCATGATTACAGCACCAACCAAGAGCCTTCTTACCCTTCATTTCGTTTGTGAGCAGAGAAGCCCAGTGTTAGTGTTGGTGATGGGGCTGTGTGTACATTTGTCTCAGAAGAATTTGCATATGGTGAGAGTAAGGTCTCCTCCGACGAGCACGTTGCCCCAAAAGTCTATCGCACTGCTTGGTGCCAGTGCGCCAGCCACATGCCGCCACTTGAGCCTCTCACATACACTGCTTATGGCCACCCCACTACTACCACCTTCTCTTCCCCAGAAATAGAGCACACATGCAAGAAGAAAGTTGAGGTTAGCTTGCTCAGAGATTTTTAAAATAAAAGAGTTAGGGGCAGACCTGAAGCTGTGACGAGACAAACGCTATCATATTTTAGTCCACGCACAGGTTCTAGCCAAGTTTAAAACAAAATAGAGAAAGATTTAATATAATCATCTTTCTTGATGGCTCTTTCACAGAACATGAAGAGACCTAAGAAAACTAGACTGTGCATTACGTGTACCTCGAGTACAAGGCTGATAAATGGCATAAGGCCTTCCATCCCTTGTCCAATAGCGCACTGTGCCATCAAATGAACCACTTAAAGAGGAGGGAAGGAGGGAGAGATGTAATCAGCCATACATGAAATATGTATGACGCTGTGTAGTATCAAATGGTATGGTTTACCTCAGTATCTTCTCTCCATCAAATTGTACACAACTCACGCGGCCCTGATGCTTTGTTAGAGTCTTGACTGCATTACCTGATCGTATGTCCCATATCTACAAAATGTTTGTGTTTACCACAACTTAATGGTTTGTAAAGAGGAGGTACGAAGTTATTCACCTTGAGGGTACAGTCATCTGAACCACTGACGATGACACTCTTATCAAGTTGAATACAAGTGACCAAGTCCTTGTGGCCCTTTAACGTCTTCAGACAAAGACCTTTCTCTAGATCCCATACTAAGAGAGTTTGTTTGAGTTTATACCAAATAAGAAAAGGAAGAGTGCAGTTCTTTGTTTGTGCCTACCTTTAATGGTGGTGTCAAGGGATCCTGAAGCCAGCATACGAGCTCTGCTATTATCATAGCTAATGCACCACACGCCATTGTTGTGGCCTCTCAATGTCCTTAAGCATTCTCTTCCACCAGTTGCAAACGGATCCCAAACCTAAAGTACCTCACATGCCCAAATGGCACAGAAATTCCCATGCTGTGAGAAGTGAGAACAAATGGAGCTTGGGACATACATACATGTACTCACCTTTATTGTTTTATCTCCACTGCAGCTCAGTATTCTATAGTTGTCAATAACCTTAACTGAAGAGGACATCAAATGTAAATGTAAGGTAATGTAACATCTAATTAGTGAGGAAAGATAGTGCACCATCTTGTACATGTCCATTGTGCCCATACAATGTCGTCGCAAGGCTTTGATTCTCAATGTCCCACACACAAACGCTTCTGTCCTGATCCAACATAACTTACTTTTTATCAATCACATTCCAAGTTGCAGCCGTTTCGAGAAATGCAACAGAAACTCTTGATACCTGTGAACCGCTGGCAGCGAGCCCATCTGATATGTGAACTGCCCATATTGTTTGCTTGTGACCCTCTATAAAAACAAGACAATATTGTCATTTGTTGAAGCCAAGAAATTGTTCTGATCAGTGGGCTTATGTTACCAGGACAAGGGTAGATCTCATATCTTCCTTTCTTCCATTTATTCTCAGTGCGAACAGCCCAAGCAAAGTGGGCCCTCCACTCTCCTACCTCTTTGTGCAGAAATGAAATGCAATTAACAAAACTTGAAACACACGCAACAATCGTAATCAGGAAACGTACTGTTTGAATTGAGGCTTTGTGTAGACGTCAAGGCACCATAGTGTTCGTGAAAGTGGTGCCTCCACAATGAATTGTCCAACGACAGAACGCGAAGTCTGCGACAAGACTGACCTTAAAAGAGAACATGCAAAACTTCAGTAAAAGTTATGACACAAAATAAATTGGAATGGCAGCTCACCACAAATGCACAGGGACACAGGCTGCAGAAAGTGCAAGATGTGCAGAATCAGCTCCGTGGGCAGGACATCAAGCTGGAGATGTGTACATGTCCACATCATAATCTTTGTTGTTCTTTTTCGTCGCTCTTCCGCGCTTATCTGGAATTATCTAGAACATTCCTGCTCAATCGACCAGAGCACCAGCGAACAATCAAGAAGTGCCTCAAAAGCACCTCACCACCAAGATGAGCATTGTCTGTGTGGGCATAATTGGCAAATCTGTATGTTTATCTTTTACCTTGCAGTGTACACACTAATTTGCAAGCCAAGTTGTTGTGCTTTTATTAACTAACTGATTCTGCCTCTGCAGAATAATCCCTTGTTTTTGCAGAGCTACGACTTCGTAGATGCAGATGAGCTGAAATTCCATTACATTGCGCACACTTCCCTTGACATCATCGAAGAAAAAGGTATTTTGCCCCCCCCCCCGAGCTGTGCAGCCCTAGAGTATGCTTACGTTGACATTCATCAAATCAGTTGATTTGAAACGAACAAGCACGAGTGCTGCGAAAAAGAATCAAAAGGTGTCCATGGAAATGTTTCTGGGACTGCTCTACCCCACTGAGGAATATAACGTGTACTCACCCCCACACCTCATTCCAACTTTCTGCTCTCAAACACATTTTGTGTTTATTGTTTCTTCTCCAAAAATTTCCCTTTTTCTTGCTGCTGATCATTTTATATTTTATGCATTGGTCCAATAGTTATGGCTACGTAACAAATACAAAGATCAAGTTTGTAGTTGTAGCAACTGATGACTTCCAGGAGAACGCAGCTCGCATTGTACACACACTCCTCACCACCTTTATTCACATCCACCCTGTTGTGTTCACATAACATAATCTCACATTTGATTTGGGGGGGGGTTTGCCACCAGTTCTTCCGTAGGTTGCACGCACTGTATGCCAACCAAGTGAGCAATCCCTTCTACACGCCAGACGAGCGCATCAAGAGCAAAAGATTTGGAGATGCAGTGACCAATCTTGTCAACTCCTCATCATCTCTAAGCATGGCATGATGTGTTGATTGTTGATTGATTGCATTGTAAACCGTTTAGATAGATGAAGTGTAAAAAAAAGAAGAAAAACCATTTTATCACATTGAATTGTGGATAGCATACGTCAAAGGCTGGTGCAGTTCTGAACCGTGCCCTCTCTCTGCTCTCTCTTGCTCTAGTTTGTTCTTACTTCCTGTTCATCTTCTTTCTTAGTGTTCGACTGGTCGTGAATGGTGCGTATCACAATGCCCGATTCCAAAGGTCGTTTGTAGGCCAATGGCTGCGGTATGAAGAAGAAGTCAACACACAACACACAACACAGTAGTTAGAAGAGCAAAGAAGAAGAAAGAAAGAAAGAAAGGATATATCAATTTCTGCAAAAGTAGGAAGGGTCGATCGTGTGTGATAGAAAAATGCAAAAAAATCTTCAAAGTGAAGAAATATCTAAACCTGTTGGCCGGCCTCGGGTGTGCTCTTGGGTATCTCCCGAGTGTCACGAAAGAGCATCATGTCGCCGTCGTGCAAATAGAGAGGGCTACCGCTGACCACAGCATCGTCGTAGAGCTCCCAATTGAGAGAAAGCAGAGATGAGACCTCTTCACCAGCAGCCACCTGAAACTTGAAGGGCTTAGCCACAGCCACAAACTCCAGAGGCACATCAAAACGTTGGCCTGCTCAGAGGGATATAGACATGTCAGACAACCAACCATAGATCAGAGTTGTTATCTGATGTTTGCTTAACGTCGTTAAGACCTTTGCTTCTGTTTGTCATATATTAACATCTCGAGTGATTTGAGGCTTACCTATAGTTGATCTCAATGCAAGAATGGAGGAATCCCTGTTGATGATGAGCTCCTCTCTTTTGCTGAGCTCCATGACAGAAGGGCTGAACTTTCGTGCCTCCAAAATAATTTCGTCCTTCTGAAGGTTCACCTTGGCGTATTCCTTCTGATCACCAAACACTCTTTGAATCACAAACTCTTGGCCATCGCGCAACGCGCTGATGCTTTGCTTCACAGTCAAGCCATCCTTCAACACTGTTGACATTCTGAAACTTATCTTCTCTCTTATCCTCACGTTGTCATAATCTACAAAGTCATCACCCAACGTTTCTTTCAACATTTGCTTCACTTGGTTGATATCATCTATTTCGTTGATGACTGCATCATTCAGCACAAGAGAAAAACTCTCTTCTCCTATGTTTTCTAACGAACCATCAACCAGATAAAACTTACACAGAATCTGTCCCACTTTCAAGGGTTTGCCTTTCTCCACCATCACAGCGCTTCCATCAAACAGGGAGCATTCCAAAAGTGATTTTTGTTCTTCTTTGTACTCTTTGTTCAGCAACTTGCGTTTGAGTCTAACCTCGCTTTCTGAAATCTCCAACTGCTCACATATTTTTCTTTTCAGTGCAGCAATCGGTTGTCTCTGGTCCAGGGACACACAACAATTGAACTCCTCACTTCCAGGCTTGTTGAAATGAATCTCCACAGTGTTTTGCTCCACTTCAAACTTTTCTTTCACAAAACTCCATTCAGGCCCCTTCTCCTCGTTTTTTGGCTCAATGTACAAAATTGATCCGTCACAAATTCCAAGGTCCTTGAGCAGAACACAATCATCAACAGCATCAACACACTCTACCAGAGAGTTCAATATCCTAACCAGTCTCTGTTGCGATTTGTCAATACTCACCTAAGCAGAGAGAAACTCCATTAAACAAAGAGAAAGTACTACTTTGATTGAGTTATTATACCTTATCTTGCAAAGCAAGTTTTAAATTGCCCAATGTAGCTTCAGTGGCTACTAAAGATACGGTGATCGCTTCTTCTAATTCTAACGTTTTTTCACTGATTGGGATAACTTTGAGTACTATTGCTGCCTCATTCTCAGCCGGCCAAGCATCTTCAATAGGCTTTGTGTCCAAAAGAAAACATCTTTGACTAAATATTTCGAGTTCTGTAAGGCTCATATCCTCCTTTCCAGAGAAGGTAGCGCCCACAGTGCCTGTTGAGGCGTTGTAGCTCCTCAACCGCACACACTGAAGAGGATACTTTTCTCCTAGCTTTGCTTCTTCGTGAGCAAATTGCTGATACCAAATCAAGGACATTAGACATTAGTTGCTGTCTAGATATTGAAGTATTATAAATGAAGAGCAAGAAGAAAGAATAACTGCAAAGCCTGGAAAAACGTACTGTTGCCTCACGCAGAGTCTTTGTTTTGAGAACATGAATCATAAAGGACTGATTAGCGTAATATATCCGCAAATCGAGCGTGTCGAGTCTGCGTTGATACTCCACTCTCTCTTCCTCATACTTTTTGTTCTCCTCCTCTATTTCGTCCAGTATTTCTTTTGGTATCGCATCTCTTATACTCTGATTGTTCAATTTTTCTTCACGTGGTCCATTGATATAGCTTCCTTCATAATGGCTCCTCTTTGTAACTATGTCAATATCTGCAGGATGCATCTTGCGATACATGAGCATATATGCATTACTTGCAGTGAATCGTTTTTCATCATCACCAAAAACCTTGCGCACATCATTTGTGGTGATGCGCGAAACGTTTGTATCGTTGAAGTTAAACCACTGGTCAGTCTCCGATAACCTTATGTAAGCTGGAAGAATAGAAAAGATAAATAAAGATTTTGAAGGCAGGGTGAATCAGAGGAGAATATAACACACCGAAATAGTGGCCTCCCATTGCTCCACCTATCAGACAAGAAATTTTTCAAAATGTTAAAGATAAGTGGAAGGAACAAATAGTCATAAAAGGATGCAAAATAGATACCTGAATGTATGAGAACTGAAAATAATTCATACCAATGATCTCCTTCTTTCACGATAGGCACCTCATCTTCCGAGTCCAAATGCATAGACTGATCCTTAACTTCGGTTTCCTTTTGAACTTGAAGTGCTTCATCTCCTCGATTCTTGTCGTCATTGTTCTGATTTGTTTGTTCTTGGCTTATGATTTGTGGTCTTGGTGTCATGCACATCTCACAGCGAACGCAGGAAGGTGAGTTGAAAAATGTGCACAGTGCACAGGCCCATTCTTGCTCTTCAACACTGTCGCTTGTATTTGTTCGTGTAGGAGTTGTACTATGATGTGCCCCAAGCTCTCCTGTGTAGAAACAAATCGTGTGAGGACAAATCAAGATGATTACGTTGCTTGTACAATCCTCTAACACGCTGTGTGTGAGAGAGCAGAGAAGAGAGTGAGATGAACTTGAAAGACAGGTACCTTTAATGTATTTGTCCATATTAAGGTAGAAGGGAAATGTAACTTTGTTGTTGAGCTTCACTCGTGCCATGGTTGCATAGTTATAGTCAAATCGCTTCAACTGCAGAGTGAGTATCTCAGGCAGGATTTTCAACTTGAGACCTTTCAGTGCATCTACCTTCTTTCCACATTTCTCACAAAACCACTGATTACTCATATTCAAAAGCTCTGGGGTTGCATACCTGTATCAAAAAATTACAAAGCAGTTGGCGAAAAGGAGTAAGACTTAATGATATTAATTTGATAAAAGTTTACACAAGAAGTGCAAACATACATGTCAATAGCCTCTTGTAGGGAAGACACTCCATGTATCACTAACGGAATGTCCATGAAAGTGTCACTTCGCACACGCGAGTGATTGCACACTGTGCAGCGAAGATAATCATGCAACACTCCACTATACAATGAACTAAAGAGCAGAGAGCAATTGTTAGTTTCTGGTTGTGGAGGGGAATGCTATGATTTATCACCTGATCGTACTGTCCATATCGTTTGCCTTGAAAGTCTTATCTATTGCTTCAAGCAGTACCCTCATGAGTTCCTGCACGTCTTGTTGTTGGAATACTTCATTTCCAAACCAACCAAAGCTATCGGTTAGATTCTTCGTCTCAATATATGCACACTGGCTCGAAAGCAGGCGAGCGAAGAGTCTCTGCAACTGCAAGGGAATGCAGCCTTGCTCTGGGCCATCTTTCGTTGGGTTGTAGCGCCATGCAAATAGTGCCCTACGAAACTCAGGCGTCATGAATAATGTTTGCAGAAGACTGTTCATGTAACAAGTGGCACCTTGATTATGAATACAGTTACACTGTGCTCATAAAAGCATATTATACGATTGGGGGGGGGGTACCTTGATTACAAAGACCCACAAACCCAGTTTCAGATTTTGGTGCAAAGGTGTTAGAGCGCCATGAAGAGAGCCCAGTGCCTTTAAGTTGTTCCTCCAAGCTCTTGGATCCTTGAAGTTGTTGTTGACCTCCAGCTTGTCTTGCTCTAAAGTTTGTGCCAGATTTGAGAGGTGGGGGAGGAGGTGCAGGGGCACTTGGTGGGAAAGAAGAAGACATTGCAACAAAGTACACTCAATTGCCAACAACTAAGGTGTGTTCAAACGAAGCCAAGTGTTGCAATTTGGCTTACTCTTTTACCAAATCAAAACACCACTCCACAATCAAAAAGTGTTCCTGAGTAAATATTTCACCAAAATTATTTATTCGTATTTTTTCATTTCGAAGAAATTAATTCTTCTGATTTGGGAGTGGACAACGAGTCATTACGAAAACAGCCAATCGTCAAGCGCAGAAGAGGCGCGAAAACTATTGTCATCTCGCGTCTGCCTCAGGCCTGAACCCTTTTATTTTTCTTGCTACCACGACAGTTATAACGTCTTTTGGATCGCTCCATGCATGCCCAACCCCCTGTCGTGGCAAAAACTCCTCAACAAATTATCTACACAGGTAAATTCCGCATTTTTTCTTTGCTGCATGCCCCCCCTTGAGCCAAATTTGAAATCACAGATTCTAATTGAACATGGCAGACCCCCCTTCCCAGGCCAACTTACACAATAAACGGCCTTACACTGGTTGGAGTGAGGAGGAAGTGGAACGCTTCTTTGAGGGGGTCATTTTATTCGACTGTGATCACCAGAAAACAAGTAATCGCATTGGAACTAAGACCTACGACCAAGTAAGTGAGCCCTAAAACCCCTGCCCCACAATAATTATGCGACCATTATTGGTAAAGTGCATCCTTTTTTTGTTGCGCAGGTGCGACACTTTTATTATAGACTTATCAAGAAACTGAACGCTGCTTTGAAACCTTTAAAGAGGCAAATCAACAAGCAAGACAAGCAAGAAGTAAAGGATGTACTATTTTTTTGGTACGAATATAGGAAGAGAGGCAAAAAGCTCAACCACTTTCCTACTACCTCTGAAGGTACAATTTCTGCTCCTCTTCTCCAAACATGCAAGCTCATTTCTTCTTCTTCTTCTTTTCCCTCTCCCACAAGCTCTCGTTCCTCTTCTTTTCCTTCTTATTTCTCTTCCTCCTCTGTAAAGATTCTACAAACTTTGCCACTGTGCTGTTTGAATACTTGCAAACAAGGCAAGTCAAGAAGGAACCTCCAGCGCCCAAGTCCCCACCCAAGCCCAAACACATACTCCCCAAAGAACCCCAAACACAACGCCTTACAAATGTCATACAACAACTGCAGCAACAAATGTATCAACACCATCTCGTACAGCAGATTCAACTCCAAATGCACCAATACAAGATACCAACACAGCAAACAGGGACAACGAAACCTTCTGTGCCCTCTCAAACTCAGCCACTGCTTCAACTCAAGACACAAGCTCATATTCTCGGACAACCTCAAATACCGACACAAGTTCTGCCCACAATGACAGAGATGACAGAGCAAACAGAACCTTCCTCTAATTCTACTACGCCCGTCTCTTTGTTCCTTTCTCCAGCACCGCGCCCAGTGCCAAAGCGAATTACACTGCAACTAATACCAAAAGATACTACAATTGCAGAAGCTATTGCCGAGGCAGGCTTTAACCCTCTGCTACAGTATGTATTGTTGCAATTTTTTTCTGTGCTTTTTGCTCTCTGCTCTAACAACGACACAAAATAGCATATTATCCTAATTCTCAATCTTGCAGGTTGACATACTCTTCTAAAAAGTCTATTTCATACATCATCCAGCATATGCGAAGAAAATGGTTTCGCGAAGTCGATGGTGCAAAGATATCCTTTACTGATTTGATTCACAGTTCGAACAATTTTTCAATTTTTTTCTCAACCCCATTAACTTTATTGAATGTTCTTTAACATATGCCACATGCCCATAGCTCCAGAGTCGCTGCGCCTGTATCCTTTGAATCTGCCCGATCATTCAGGGTGGGGCGTTGACGATGAGTCCGTAAGCTCAGCTAGTATCTACCAATATTTGGAGTGCACAGACATTATGCGTCTTTGGTAGGCTCTCTCTCTCTCTCTCTATCGTCCTCCCTATCTTCTATTTTGTTATCTTTTCATTGATGTTTTATTGTCATAAAGGTATGCTTGGTCTTTAGATGTGGAATCCACCTCTTTGCCTTCCTATCTTACTATCCAGGAAAACACAGTTGCACCCGAAATCAGAACATCAATTGAAGAAAAAGATGAAGCAAAAGAAAAGGACAATGACATAGAAAAGATGAAAGACATTGCAAGCTTGCAAATACCATCTCTACACCCATCTATGTCTCCATCTGCAAAATCTCCTTCTCGATCGCCTGCCCTATCTCCTCTTAATTCTCTCTCTCCCCCTCGCTTTCTTTTCTCTACGCCCTCAACGAAAAAGTCTCCTCTCTACTTCCCCTCTTCCCCCAATCTCTTTCACTCTCCTTGGGCTTCTTTCTCTAAGCAATGGCAGAATCTCAGCAACACTCCCAACGGTCTACCTCATTCGCTTTTGGATGAGACAAGCAGAGATGGGTTCCAAATGCCCGACAGTTATGAGAAAGAGTGTAAAGAATTTTATAAGGAGTTTGACTCTACTTCGCATGATGAAGACAGTTTTGAGAGATTCCTACGGAGTGCCGAGCTAGAAGTGCCCAGCACGCGGAGGAAGCTTGACTTTTCTGGTCTTGTTCTTGGAGGCGAGATCAGCAACTCTGGCATCAACAACCCAAGCCATAAGCGGCGCCTGTACCAAGGAGATTGTGTGGACGCCAGTAATAATAATAATAATGAAACTGCTTCCGGTGTTCCGCTGGCGAAAAGGAGCAAAGCTGAAACGAACAACGAAAACAATGGATCGTTACTGAATGTCATGCCGAGCTTGAACCTCATTCAGACGAAGGCTAGTGTAGATAGCAGCAGCAGCAACAAGTCTGTTGTGCAGAGGATCTCTTTGGATTCGCTGCTTGAAGAGACCAACTCGAACAGCTGCTTTACCTGGCTCACAGAATCTGCCAGCAATGCTCCATGAGAAAAAAAAAATCTTTCTGACCATTGATGCTTTTTTCTCTCCCTGTACATCAACAACCAAAACAAACTTTAAAAAAATAAAACAAACAATAAAATGTGTCACACTCTGTCCACGTGTTGTGAACAACACTCATTCGAAAGTTCGATGAAGGATACTTTAGAAAAATCTGATCCATTAAAATCTCCGTAAATAAGAATGTTGATATTTGTACAAGGCCAAAGAATAGGAAATGGGCACCACCAAATAATCTCTATTCCAGTAATCGCCAATCGCAATGTTTGTGTTACAATAAATGTGAAATGAAATTTTACCAATGGAATCGCGCCACGTCACACGGAATGGGAATATTATCTATCGGAATTCCTTCGCCCAATGGTCGTTTTTGTTCGTGTTTTATATAAAGAAATTTTTTTTTGGTTACCACCAAAAGGGGACAGGGCGGGCTTGTTGACCTCTGTCGCGAGTGAGTGGTGGTTTGCTGTTGTCTCGTCGGCTGGTGGGGTCTTATTTTTGTTGCTGTGTCGTCGTCGCGCAGTTGTTGTTCTCTCTCGACAAACTAAGGAGGCGCGGTCACGTCTGTGTTCTTTCACAATCAATTAATCCATATGTCTTCCGTCAAGACAAAGGTGGTCGTTATCTTCTATTCTCTTTACACCCACACATGGCAACTTGCCCAAGCCATTGTGGAAGGTGCCAAGGAAGTCGAAGGTGTGGAAGTAGAAATGTACCAGGTTCCTGAATTGTTGTCTGATGATGTTATCAGTAAAATGGGGTAACTTTTTTTTTCTTCCTTCGTTCTTCATTCATTCTCTCTTTTCCGTTCTTTTGAGTTTGTATTTCTTAAGACTTACCAGTCACTAAAATATTTGGAAATTTTCAGGGCTACCCAACCAAAGGAAGCCATGAAGGATATCCCTACCATTACCCCCGAGATACGCAAGGAGGTCATTAAATCAGCGGATGCTATCTTCTTTGGTTCGCCGACACGTTTTGGCTGCATGACAGCGCAAATGAAGAGTTTCTTTGATGCTTTGGGTGGACTGTGGTTTGAAAATGCTTGCGTGGGCAAGGTGGCAAGCTGCTTTACCGGCTCAGGCAGCCAGCATGGAGGGCAAGAGACGACCCTTTTCTCGATGCTAGCACCCCTCCTGCACTTGGGCTTTATGTATGTGGGTCTACCTTACTCATGCAAAGAGCAGAAGGAAATTAACGAGGTCAGTGGCGGCTCTCCTTACGGAGCTACCTTCATCGCTGGAAGTGACGGATCTCGTGCTGTCAGTGCTAACGAGAAGGCTTGTGCCAGATACCAGGTGAGTTTCCGTCCCCCCCCCCTTCAATAACAGAACAAGCAAAAGGAATTGCTTTGCTGAGTGCATCGCCCTTGATCCTTCACAATAGGGAAAGCACGTGGCCCAGATCGCCAAGGACCTTAAGCTTGGTCGTTTGGCCCAAGAGAAGAAGGTTGACGAGGATGCAAGCGAGAAAGGAAAGGTGAAGGAGGCAGCACGGGATGAGGCTGAAGAGGAATCTGATTCGAAGAAGGATGCTGAAGGCAAGAAAAAGGACAAAAAAGATAAGGCCAAGAAGGCAGGCGCAAAGGTCAAGGATGATAAAACAAAAAAGGCCACCTCGGGAAAGAAGGACAAGGGAGAGAAATCAGAGAAAGATAAGGATGGAAAGGAGAAAGATGGCGAGAAGAAGGCGAAGAAGACTGGTACTTCCAAGAAGAAGTAATTGGTCTCAAGTCTTTGCACGTCACTCTTCAAGTTGGTAGCTCCCTCTTTTCCTTGTCTTACTCTTCTCTCTCCCCTTTTCTTTTCGTTTGTCATTTTGAAGCTTTGCAAGTTGCTCCTCTTAGTTGAACATAGATTTTCTCGGTTTAGTGCTCTTTCTTTTGTTGTTGTTGTTTTATGGTTGGTGAGATTGATTGCTGTGATCCGAGGAGTGTGGTGTGGCTATCGCCTTTCTATTGTTGTTGTTGTTGTTGCTGATGATGATGATGCTGTGTTGTTGTGTGCTGGTGTGTGTCACGGGGATGTGCTTCTTGTTTCCCTCACCCACATCGGCCACACACCCTGTACTACGTGTGCATATACCGAAATAAACAAAGAGATATACAATACCAGATGGATGCCCAACCACCAAAGAGAACCAACACACTGTTATTATTATTATTATTTAGTTCAATCCTTTTCTGCTTATTCTGAAACCAATTTAGTCCAAGGCACACTGATACTCTCTTGGTTGTCAAAACAGTCCGTCTCTTGAGGGCACCTGTTTACAGTCATCAATCTGGCTCTCAAAAAAAAAAAGAAAAAAAAAGGCATAAGAATTTTCCTTCACGGGTTCAAGTGATTTGTTCCTCTCTTTTCTGCCCCCAAGGCTCAAGAAAATAGCCCCCCCCCCCCGCGGTTCGCACAAAGTGTGGAAGAACAACAAATTACAGTACCAATCTTATATATATAACGCGAGAGAATGCCTATTATATACAGCCTTGTGGCAAGAGGAGCTACCGTACTCTCTGAACATGCTGCGGCTACAGGCAACTTTATCACAGTTAGCAGACTCATTCTTGATAAAATTGCTGACACACAAGGTGGAAAAATGTCCTACACTTACGACAGGTACAATAATTCTTGCCTTTTAGAAATTTGAAAGGCCCTTCTTCTCCCTAATGACATTTTTGTTGTGCCTTCATCAAAGACACTTCTTCCACTACTCGGCAAGCGATGGTTTGATATACCTATGCATGTCTGATGAACAGTTCCCCCGCCGCATTGCATTTGCCTTCTTAGAAGACATCAGGACACGTTTCCTTGGGATGTATAGAAACACCTATAAGACAGCTATGGCATTTGGCATGAATGAAGAGTTCTCCCGTGTGTTGCAAAGACAGATGGTAACCCCCCCCC
>CDFI01107205.1:0-19203 GCA_000826405.1 Acanthamoeba divionensis | reverse complement strand
ATCCATCCATCCATCCATCATCGTATTTATTTGCCCACCCACATGAGTGCTCTTGTGGCTGTGTGTGTGTGTGTGTGGGAACCATTTCCCCTCCCCACGTGCAGCACAACAAGCTGCAACCCCCCCCCAATGTGTACACATCATCCTGTCACACAAATTTTTAATAAACAGAGGAAGAGGAGGAACGAAAAAGGAGGAGCAGCTGCATCAGGAGGTTGGCTGCCAGTAGACTTGTCGTCCCCTTGAGTAGTAGGTCGCCTCCACCAAGCCATCGGCGGAGGCGGAGACCCTGATGCGCAGCTGCTGCAAGCAAAAGTGCGGTAAGCGCCCACTGACCGTCGAGCCAATATACGGGTGCTAAATTGATGAGAGCGAGTGCACCCGATAGCGAAATCAGATAGCGCAGCTGAGTCTCCAATGTGTGTGGCAGCCACACTGGAAGCCCGACCCACCGCGGCCTGTAATCGCTTACACGCACTTCAACCAACACCTTGAACGTCAGGAGAGAGAAGAGAGAAACAAGCATATCTGGATCTAAGAGGAAAGAGGTACGCACAGGAATGCCAGAGTATGTGAGGATGACCTACAAAGAGCAAATACGCTTCGTCTTGCAGACCTATCCTAAGCAAAGCAGCATCTGGTTCTGTAATGACAGGCCTAAGACATGTCCATGGCTCATCTTTTCCAGAGGAGGAGCAGCGCTCATCAAGCGAACAAAAGTTGTTCTGAGCCACATCACGTGCCCGCGCACACACATAGTCCGCTTCTGATATGGTGATAGTATCGCTACCAGGCTTTACACTCTGGAAACATTGAAGACCTTCAGTTTCCCCGTCCTGTTGCTGATGATCTGGCAGTTGTCGCACCCAGAGATAAATGGCAGCGATTAAAATGTGAAGTTTTTGGCTCATTCAGTGGATGTCAGTACCTGTTAAAGTGCAGCACCTGGTGCCATGAATTGACATGGAAGCAGCTAGCTCTTCATCACTGCGATACAAATAGTCTACAAGATAAGCCGTGTGTATAAGAGAGGGCAGAGAGGCAGAGAGAGAGAGAGAGAGAGAGAGAGAGAGAGAGGTAACCTTATGCAAAACCCAGAATTCAATGTTTGGGGGAAGGTCTGCTCGTCAGGTGCAGTTGGCTGTGGTGGTGGTTGTATCTGCCATGACCACAACTGAATGCAGTATGCCCATTCTGTAAAGTTCCTAACGGGGCATTCACCTATTGATGTTATTAAAGCGCCCTCATTGACGTGACCATCAAATGGGGAACCCTGTAAGGAGCAGGACGAACATTCTGGTCAGGTTTGTGAATGGGCAAGGGCAGGGGGAGATTGAAAAAGGACGGCGGGGATACCCACAGAAGCAACATGAGCCACAGTGACCCCACCAGGATGTGAGTCATAAGCTGGTCCTAGCAGCAAAGGCAGAGTCCACAACGCTGCCAGACAACACAGAGCCAATACTATATTGTGCCAACCACCTTGTGGTGGAAAGTAACACAGGACAAAAAGTTTCAGAGAGCAGAGAGCAGAGAGCAGAGAGAGATGGTGCAAACCTGCACAGTACACTTTTAGTTGGGCCAATGGAGACATTCTGGGCAAAGTCTCTTCGTCAAACTCTACAAAAGCTCCAGGATAGAGAAACACAATGAATATTCCAAAGCTTTTAATCTGCTTTCTTTGACTTTCACCCCACAGCCGAAAACAATTTAATCACAGAGAAATAACTTCAAGTGGAATTTGTTTTGCTCTGGGTGAGGATTTACCTTGTGGCAGCAAGGGCGTGGCCAAGTTCATGGAAGACTCCAGAAACAATGAGGGCCACAAAATAATAGCCTAAGTGAGAAGTGGGCACGTTCACGCCAGGGATCTTGCGGAGGAGCGAATGCATAATTTATGTTAGCGAACACAAACATTCAACAGAAGGGGTAAGAAGTGTACATACGACAGGAGTAAGCATTTGAGGCTGGGGGGTAGTTTCTGCAGGCCCAAAGAGGTGGAGCAGAAGCATCACAAGGTTGAGCACCAGCACAGCCACGGAAATTGCCATGCAGAGGACCCCACAAGCCGCCCCGACCCCATACCACCGCTGCATCACAGCTCTGCCCCCGCTTCCTGCACGAGCGAGTGGTGCGTTGAGGGCGGTTGTTCGCCAGCTCACATAAGCCAGCCCCACGCTCAAGCCCCATCTCTCAAGCTCACGCCCCAAGCGCTCTCCTCCAACAGCCGCCTCTACGCCCTTCAGCACAACGAAGCATCCAGCCCAGCTGACTGCAACTCCTCCCAGCACTGTCCACCACACCATCACCACCAGCTTGTGTATGAGGAGGGAATTAATGAAAAAAAGGAAACAAGACACACACACAAAAGCTTTTGTTAGGGTCACACACACACGTGTCAGCAATTGTTGTTGTTGAGGCCTCAAAGTTTTTTTATTTTTAAAATAACACAATAGTGCTTAACAATATTCTCCCAAAGAAAATAGTGTTGTTGTTCCTTTTGTGAAAGCCAAAAGAGTCGCTGCTGAACTGCACCTGAGGTGCTGTCCTGACTGCTGCACACACCTTCATAATTATGGCCCTTGCAAAACGAGTGGTCAACTCTATCCTTGTGGGAGAGTTTGATGAAGAAACCTGCTCCATGGTACATCACATCCCAATTTGTCTTTAAATGATGCTGAATCTGTCTGTGCTTATTATCCCTTTGGCCTCTCAGCTGGAGCGAAATGCAAGTGAATCTAATTCGATTGTTGAAGCTATCCTCCTCCACCCAAGCCTCAAACCCGTGAGCCCCCTCCCCCCTCTTGTTTAAGATCAAGGGAGAGGAACAATTGCACTAAAACAACAACAGCTGCAGGAGAAGATCAACAATGAAGTGCAAATGGCTGCCTATCTGTCCTATCTACACCGATTCATGCTGGCCTTTGGCAAGGACAAGGTGCAGCCCTGGCTTGACGTCCTCCTTCTGCCCTCCAACCTTGAAACACGCGAGCTCAAACTTAGGTACTCCTCCCCCTCTTTCTCAAAGGTAGTTCGATCGCCAACAGCTCACCATCACATCCCAACAACAATATATCAAGATCGGTGGTGAACACGTTTTTGAATGATCTGGTGGTCAGCGATATGACGACAAGGGATGCTCTCTTCGATTACTATTTTGAACGGGAAGGCGAAAGTCCTCTCACTCTATCTGTGCTAATTACTTATGCAGAAGCGCACATCAAGGTAAATAAGTAACACAGAGAACAAGTAGATTGTTAGAATCTCAAATTGACATCTTTCAATACGTGTCGGTTCTTGTGTGTGAATGTTGTCAGCCTTTTTTCTTCAAGCTGGAGAAATATTTATCATCGTCATCGTCATCGTCAGCAGCATCACTATCAAATCCCAAGCACAACAAGTACCGTACTTGTGCTATACAGCTGCTTTGCCTTATCGTTCACTATCAGGTAGTAAACCATAGCAATCAATTCTCCTGAGTACTCAGTATTTTTTCCTCACGTTCATATGTTATATAAAATACTACTACTCCAGGGGCCTCACTTGCACGAAATTATGGATACGCCAGCTTTTCCTTTGCTTCTTAATATTCTGACGGTACTAGCCTGTTCCACTCTCAAAGCTCGTCAGCATACATTTTTTTATGTGATTTAAATCAGACAGAAGAGGATGTGGGCACAGTGAGCGTGGCCCTCTGGACGCTCACTATGCTGCTGCCAAGCCTGCTCCATTCCTTGCCTCCCCTTCTGCCTGAACTTTTTGCTATCTTCAAAAGGTAATTACAGCCAGTTTCCACTTCTCTCAGAGCCCACCACTGGTTAGGGGTAGATAGCTCGAGGGAGTTCTGGTTTTACTCAGTTACTCTGAGGTAGGCCAAACCTCAAGAAGCCCAGAGGACATTTTTTATCACGAGACGACTTGGCAATTCTTATTTCTCTACTTCACCAATGTGCTCACACTCTCCTTTCTTTAAGTTACACTAATAGCACACGTTTCTATTGTCAAAGGTTGGCACTGTGGGGTGCGCCACAAAGAACGACAGAAGCAGATGATTCGACAAATATAATAAGTAAGCCCACCCGCCCATGCATATCGAATTCGAGCAGAGCATCCCAAGATTACTAACAAGAACGAGGGCAGAGACAGATCTCACCGATACGGCGAAAAGTGATGACGAAGCTGAAGGCACTACAACATCAGAGAAGGGCGATGGCATGGGTCAGTGGTCTGGTCCTGTGAAACTGCCAGATGTATTGGCACGGGCGGTGTGGGCCTACGTTGGCCACCTGTATGCCATGTTCCCTTGCAACACTCTCGCTTATCTCCGCCGCCACGCCCTCCACGATCCCATCTTCCGCAGCGCCATTCAGGTCGCCCCCAGAGCTTGTCATATATCAAGTTTTCTTTTCGTATTTTCCACCGATGAACTAAGTGGCCAATGCAATGTATTGTGTTGTTTTACAGCCTTTAGTGGCTGGATTGCCTGTGAATATGGCCCTGCTCACTGCAACAGAGAAAAGGTACATATTGTGTTAGAACAATTTGTTCAGGTGCCATTTTTTTTGAATTTTTTACTTGGTAATTCAGTGAGCTAAGTTTAGAAGGATGGCAGCATATGGAGCCCCATGCCATAACAGCGCAATGCATCACACAGAACTATTTTTTGCACAAGCGATATCAGGTAAAAACCTCAAAACACCTCTTCAGAAAGAAGGGGTTTGGAAAAGATAATGGCAAAGAAGCTGAAAAATTGGTGAGACGGTTCTTAAGATCCCTATTTGAACAGGAAGAAATGGAGAGGATATGGCAAAATATACAATCACCATCCTTGTCACATGATCCTCAAGATAATAACCCTAGTATTGTGCCAAGTGCTGAGCAATCATGTAATACAACACGTCGTGAGGAAGAAGAGTGGAAAGAAACTGAGGAAGAGTGGCAAATTGAAATGGAAAAAATATGTGCTGATATTGAGGGCGAGCTGAACATTGGCACTGCAAACAGTGGAATTAATGGGCAGAATACCACTGCTTTTTTACATGGCCAATCAGCGTTTGTTTCAGAGCGATCGGGCCAAATGTTCGATCCCATCCTTGTTCCTTTCTTTATTTTGCCTGCTTTTTTTTAATGATTATTCAGCTGACCAATATCAAATTGCAGTAACGGGCAAGAAAGACAAGCTGCCTACAGCTCTAGTTCCCAAAACTCAAGTAATTAATATTTTTCCTTCCCCTTGGATATCAACCAATGCCTGACAATTTTTCTGGCAGGGGAAGGACATGTTTGGAGAGCTCCGAGTGATAGACTACTGTTCATACAAAACATGCTGGAGCAGTGTCTCAGCCAAACGGCAGTTTCCGATCGGCAAGATCAGGCAGAGGGGGCAGGGTTCCTCCGAATAGACATCACTAAAGACTCCTGGGGACTAACACAACATATGGTTGGTGATCTCATATACCCTGGAGTAACTCATTCATCTAACATCTTCTACCTTGCTGCCACAGAGAAACAGTATAGTGCCCTGTGAAGATGCATCCATGAGGATCATGGTGCTCAAGACCGAATTGCTATTTGAAAGGTTCATCAAATTTAATCAATCAATTATCAAGTCAATTACCAATGTGCCTTGTCTCTTTGCTACAATGTTGTAGGTATCTGCGCCGGGCGCTGATGCAGAGATTGGGCAGTTTGCAGAGAGACCTCCTTTCTGCTACTTCCAATGATAGCGACCTCAGAGCCAGAAGGTAGGGATTTCCTTCGTATTTGTTGGCGAACCTAGAGCTGCACTGACTGCTTCTCTATTTGGCACACATTGTGATGATAGGGATAA
This sequence comes from Acanthamoeba divionensis, assembly GCA_000826405.1. NCBI lineage: Eukaryota > Discosea > Longamoebia > Acanthamoebidae > Acanthamoeba > Acanthamoeba divionensis. The sequence continues at coordinate 13,373 of CDFI01107205.1, read as the reverse complement.
GATGAAGCGACAGAGAGATCTCATAAAGCGGATGCAAGATCTGCTGCAGGCACGCCAGAAGGAAATACTACAGCTCAAAATCAGGCACCAAACGCTTACTGATGAATTGCAACTCAAGATAAATCACCTTAACTCTAAAAACAAGTAAGTTATCAGTTCTATTAAACTGAGCAACATTGCCAGTCATCATTCCAGTACAAAAGTACTTATACTGTGCTCAGGGAGCTGTCCCAAAATAGTCAAAGGGTAAGCCAAATGCTAGAGATGAGCCAACAGGACGTATCACTCTTGCAGAAAAAGCTTGATCTAACCACCTCCCAGTAAGTTAAACTATGGTCAAGTACATTAAAATGCTAGGAGGAAAGCGACAAAGTGGGTGGGGTCTTCTCAGCAAGGGGAATGTGCAATTCTGTGTTGCGAATTTATTTGTACTCAAACCATTTATATAACAGGCTGATGAGTCTTGAGGCTACAGTGGCTGAGCTTACAAAGAGTCAAACTGAATCTCAACATTTCCGTTCTCAAGTGGTCGCTCTCAATCACGAAATCGCTCTCTGGTAACTAAAACATTTGGATTGTTGTTATTGTTATTGTATTCACCCTCTCCGCATCTTTGCTTGTCCCGAATTTTCACTTGCAGGGAAGAACGAAGTAAAGAGAGGATGGAGAATACTTCTGAGGTTGAAGAAAATAAGCGGCAACTGATCATGAAAGTAAATATTAAAAATACTCTTCCTTGGTTGCAACTAACAGTTTGCCTGGGTCTTTTCATAGGAGGCGGCGATGGCAGCAGTTACTGAACAACTGCGGGAAGTGCAAGAGCAATACAAAGTAATACTTCTCCTCAAAAACAATTCAATATGCAACTATTCTAAGCTTTGCAATGTGCCTATCAGATGCTTTTTGGGCAGTACCAGGAGGCAAGAGAAAGGGCTGCCCAACTAGAGAAGGAAAAACAGCAAAGGAGCTCCCTTAACGCTGGACAAAAACAGGTTACCCACTACAGAGCACCCACTTAGTTACCATACAAACCGATAAACATTACAACAACTTCCTTTGGCCTGCAGCTGCTGGAATATCATAAGCAGATATCTTTGCACAAGATCAGTGCTGTAGAGGCCAAATACAACCAACTTAAGGCAATCAACTTGGGCCTGGAGGTTTTTATATAAATTCCCTTCTTATGACATGCCCTCTTTTATTTACTACTGTAAACAGTTCTAATTCCATTTCTGAACTTAGAAGCACTTGGTGTACTTGGAGTCGGAAGTGGAAAAATACAACCAGCTCAAACACCAGCTGGCCCGCCTTGACAGCCAAAGTGGATCTCTGCTGTCTCCTATTTCTGGCAGCCCCACCATGGGAAGGTTTCTTTTCCTTTCCTGTTCTCTGCTCTGAATATTCAGGTACATTTTTAACATCAATGTTGCATCTGAACATGTTTAAGGGCAAGGAGTTCAACCTGGCATTCCGGCCCTCCACCCGCTGTGCTCACAGCAGCACTGCAGGAGTTCAATAGCAGTGACAAGGACAACAACCGAGGCTGCAACCTAGGAGAGCAAAACCAAAGAGGGGTCACCACTCTGCTACCAAGCGCCAAGGAAGGACCTGTCGTTGAAGAGAAACTACAACCATCAGGCAGTAGTGGTAGTAGCAGTAGTAGTCGTGGTGGTGGTGGTAGCAGTAAAAAGAGTGATGCCACGGCAGAAGTGGAGACCTCCAGGACAGATTCTTCAGCAGCCAAGTTGTCTCAACAAATATAAATTATTATTTTGTTGCTGTTGTTGGAATAATCAAATTTAGAAGAAACCAAAAACATATTTGCAAGGAAGAGCAAGCCAGGTGGTTCGCCAGTTCCACGAAAGAGATCTCACACCCACGCAATGCAGGACATTAGGAGGATACTGGGGGATGTGGAGCACTTCCTCGCTGCTGTCCGCGGAGCACTTGAGGAAGCACACATTGTCAGCAGCAGCAACTCATACCAGTGCGACCATCTATGCTTCCGAGTTGGTACCAGCCCAAACCCCTCAATGATCAAAAACTTAACGGAATTCTAATGTCGAATGATTACAGAAACAGAGGAGGAATATCAGCATAAAAAATGCGAGTTGTCAGTAGTTGCTGAGCTCCTTCATGAGGACATCATTGGTATGTGGCTGCAACATTTTCATTTGCAATTGCATTTTGATTTTATGAGATTCCTTATTCGAGGGGATTGCACATAGGGGGGCGCTTGATAGCAACATACAAGCTCCACGAACCCATTGTCTATGGCCCGTGGACGATTCCCTGTGTAGAGCTTCCATCACCAAAGCGTGGCAGCTTCTATCCCACAGGTAAGCCCCATGACTTGTCATTGCGATGATAAATTCCTCGCCTGATGAGACATGGCAGGTCTGGAGCACATTGAGTTGGTGATCAACGAGAGCTTCGAATCTTTCATGCAGCGGCACAGCCACTTGAGCTTTGACAGAAGAGCCATGGGCAAGGCCATCAACCCAGACATTCAGCTGCTCTTCCCGTCATATACTGTTAAATTCCACCACCAGCCTCTGGAGCAAGTGATCGCCTATGAAAAGACACTGAACAAGAGCGACAGCTCCAAGAGCAGCCTTCTGGAAGCCTCCTGCTGACCACACTTCTATTTATTTTGTTAACCGATGAGTGGACATCTCATCATCATCCAGCGTCCTACACATGGTACTATGATTATTGCAAAATAATCATCACCACCATAATTGTGTGTTCTTCTCTGCCTTTTTTTATTTATATTTCTATAAGGCACCCACCCACATTATTGGTGAGATGAGGCCGACCAATGGAGTGGGCCCAACCGTTAGAGAGAGAAGCAAACTCGATTGGGGGGGGGGGACAATCAGTCCTTCCACCACCAACCGTGAGGGGGGATTTCTTGCTTACTCCCTTCACAATATATTTAAAAGGCAGCCACACACAGATAGAGAGCGCCAGAGAATGGGGCCTCACGAGGCACTGTGGAAGGTGATATTCGTTTGGAGCGTTTTGCTATTCTTTGCCGTTTTATGTTTAGAGGCTAACTCCACTGATGACAAGCTTGTGGTACTCCCCTGCCAGCTGTGTCCTACTCCCCATAATTCAATTCAATTCAATTCATGACATTTCATGACTAGGCGGAAGAGGTGGAGCGGCTTTTGAGTAATCCCTCCTACTTGGCCATCAAAGAGAGAATCAAACAAAAGATCTCTGAAGGTATCCCAAACTGTTCTTATCTGATTTGTTCGTTGTTCTTATGTCCTGACTGTGGGTGCTGTACAGGGCATCATGAAAAGCACAGAGTACAGCTGGAGGGGAGGGCCCCTCTGGTACGCCTTAGTGGTCACCAGAAGGAAAAAGCGCCCCCTGCCTCTCAGCGCACCCTTCTCCACCAACCCCCACAGTACTCTCTCTCTCTCTCTCTCTCTCTCTCTCTCTCTCTTTGTGTGTGTGTTGTTGTTGTTGTGTGTAGAGAGGATACCCTAGACCTGAATATTCTTTCGTCCAGGCATATTGCAGATACAATAACAGATCCCCTACTTGGAACCCAGATACAAAGGTGAGAACTACTCTCCCGCAAGGTAAAAGAGAAACCAAGTACTCACCTGAACAATTTGTGGCGGCGGGGCTGTTGTGGTGTTCTATCTCGAGATAGAACTCTAACCAAGAAGGTTGGCGCTAGAGTTGTTGAGTATCCTGTCATCCTAGGTAAACAATATTCCTCCCCTACATTTATGGACATTCGCCTGTTAAACCTTAGCTTACTGAGAGACTTGCATGGCCATTAAAGATTGGGAAATGGTGGCAGACAGAGAGCCAACTCAGATTGAAGAGCATATGGTGAATACACTAGGTAGGCAACTTGAAGGAGGAAGGGATTTTTCTTGACTAGCAATAATGCTTTCGTCTCTAAACAACCCTCCCTACCTCACTTTTAACTAGGTGGGTGGCTGGGAGCATGGAGAATGGCGGATACATCAGCTTTCCGTCTCAACACTGTAACAGGCCTCAACCAAATGGCACTCAATTTGTCCCTCGCGGCCGCCTCTGTAATTTCTCTCTCTCTCTCTCTCCCTCTCTTGCCCCTCAAAGAATTAACCTCACAACATGTTTTGGCCTCTACATTTCAGACCTTCAACAGCTATAGCTCAATTCCATGGAAGGCATCTTTCCAGAAAAAGGTAATTTGTGACCTTAACTTCAGGCAGCGTGACCTTTCTGCCCCTCAAGGGTTTGTCTTCTCCTTTCCCAGTGTGTGCGTGAGACGTGTAAAGGTACAGCCATTGCTATCATCCTTAAATTGAGTTCTTTTCTTTTATTTAAATTGAGGATATTTTAACAATATATATATATCTTAGGGTTTTGGCTTCTATGGTAATACAACAGCAGAATTGCGTGAAGCAATGCTTTTGGGAGATGACGGAGGGGGCGATGACAACAGCAAGGGGTGGCTGCTGCTGGACAATGATTACAGCCAGATCTCTCTCAGCTGTGTGACGCCCTTCTACGCCAATTCGACCCACCTCCTTCACAGCTCCCCGCCAGAGGGTCCATCAGCCATCCTAAACAATAAGTGGACGTCGATCTCTAACTCGCATGCCTGGTACTGCTGGATGTGGCTCGTGGACATCACCTCAAAGAAGTCTGCCCAAAATTGTCTCTGCTCTGCTAATTCTTGCTGCAACGCGCTGCTTGGCATCTAAAAAAAAAATCGCCATTTATTTTCTTTATACACACACAAGCAGTAACACACACCAACACACCAACACACACGAAATTGAGTGTCATCATCGTCAAGAGGTTTAACCTCTTAACTTCACTGTTCTGAGTCTGAACGTATTCGGATTGATATCAGGTTTGCTCAATCCATACATAGCACTAGTACTGCATTCAAAAATCTCAAAAACAAGAAAGCACTTCTTCCTTGAATGATGATTGATGATATCATCGCACAGAGGTATCCTTGGATGCTCGCTCCTGTAGCTCACCAAAGGGAGCGTGGTAGTGCTGCACTATGGTGATGGCGTCCTCTACTTCTCCAATTCCAGAGCGAACCTGCTCCCAACTTAAATGAGTGCTTGACAGAGAGAGAGAGAGTTAGATGATCTAAAAATGGGACACATGTGACCACAACAAACGGATGAAGGGGGAGGGGGAATGGGGAAGCATCGCACTGGTTATGAACGGTGAGTCGACCATAGCCGAAGAGGCCGGGGAACCACGACCTGTGAGCGGACCAGTCACCCATAGGGCCCAGGATTGGGTCGAAGCAGAAGCCCCACTGCAAGTTGCACCCACCGGCGCCAGCAATTATGTGCACGGGAGCTCGTGGGTTCTGATAGTCTCTTGCTGTTACCTGCACCCCCCAAAAGGCTCAACCATTGGTTTTTTTCTCGAAAAAAGCGCCGACTGGATACATACCTGGCCGTCATATACAGGCCAAGTCCTTTCGTATGAATGCTCGTGGGCTTGGAATATGAGGTCAACCTGTCAATTCCACCAAATAGGTGATAAAAATTAGAATTGGAAAAGAGTTTGCGGAATAATGTAATTACATTTCTTTGTCATATGGCTCTCTCTCTCCTCCCACACACTATACACACAAGACACAATGAAAAGAAACGAAAAACAAGGAAATGAAGGGGGCGGGGGCATATGAAGTACGCCATATTTGTAGAAGATAGGCTCTAGTATGGCTCTCAAGTCTTCAGATTCTTCGTCACAGTATACTCCTATTGAGGCCAGCCCTTGATTAGAAAGAGGGTGTTACCATGGTATTTGATGGTGCCAACGAACCCTCATTGGAACAGTACATAGGATGGTGAGCATAAGCAATAATCCATGGCCTCTTCTCTCTGTTTCAAACGGCAGCATCCAAAAAGAACAATGAATCTTGGTAAGAAATTTCGAAAGAAGAATCTATGCAACGACTACGAGATGCGTGTACCTGTTCTCTGGCAAATTGGCTAGCATGAGGTCTTGCTCCAACCAATAAAGCTGTTGGTCAATCTTTGTGTGATTGAGGATCTCGATTTGGAAGGGCTCCGTGTCATAGGCAACGAAGTGGACTGGCCCCAGGTCCCAGCTGTAGTACATAATATCCGTACCGCACACTCTTGGCATACAGCTGGTGAAGTATGAGCGCATTGGTAAAGGCAGACATATCATAGAGAAGCTATGCGGCATAGTTACAAGCGATTGAGATAGTGAGAGTAGTCGTTATGGCGCTCATGATTGCCTACACAGGTCATGTAAGGAATACGCGCTGCTATAGGCTGTATGCGACTCATGAACAAGTCTCCTTTCTTCAATGAAAACAAGGCATTGTTAGCTAACAATTCGTTAAATAAAAAAAACAAATGAACGATGTATGAGGGACACAAACCAGGCCACCATCAGAGTTGAGGTTGTAAGCAAAGTCGCCCAAATGGATGGCGGCATGAATCTGCTCTTTACCATGCTTTACCTGTCACAATAACATCAGAAAATTGTCCAAAGATAGATAAAAGGGCAAATGGAGATTTGATACTTCTTTAATAAGCCTGGGGATGGTAGGAGAGCCGCCATCCAAGCCCATATCTCCAAAGATGAGTAACTTGACCTATGTGAAAGATCTTCTTTAGTCAAATATGTTCTCTCTAGCTGCATGGGTTGTTCTTACTGAAGTTGATTCTTGCTGGATTGTTGTGAACGAGTATTCTTTGCTCACATTTTTGCCACTGTTTACAATATAATAGTACTGTTTGCCTGGCTCTAGATCCTTTATGGTAAAGGAAACATCTCATTATATCGCACATATGATGAAGCCACTAACCTACCTAGTCTGTACACCTTTATGAGTGAAGGTGGAACGTACGGTGAGAGTGGCGCGATAAATGAGCTGCAGCCCACGCGAGTTGCCTTGGGTGAAGACTGTAGGTGAGCCGTTCTGGCAGTGAGTATAGGGTCCCCCCTTTTGCTGACCGTACCGCACTGATTGCGATGATGGCACTTGTGTCTCAATGTTGCATGCATAGAATGACGATGTAGCTTCAGCATCCGCCACTGCGAGGGGATCAGTAGACCAAGAGACTACAAACTGACCAGATTGCTCTCTGCTCACCACCCAGGTGAATCACAACACCAATATGATGTAAGCACACAGAAATAAAAAAAACAAACAAAGGTGTTGCTGAGGGCGCACCCAAGGGAGAGATGTATTTGCTGCGGGTAGACGTCAGGCCGCACCTCGATGGATTTTGGATGGATTAATATGACGGCCAGTGTGAAAATAATCACGAAGCTGGTTACTACTGCCCTACACGACCTTGTATCTGAGCAAGTACACCACCTGGTTGGCCTCCTGCACCAGTGAAAATACATGCCTTTACGAAATCACCAAGCTTCGATTGTGTAGCGCCTCCTTTCTGTTCCTATTCCAGAGGTCCACCCCTTGCTGGCCAGGTGCTGCCCGCAATGTCTGTTTTGCCTTTGCTGCTTCTTCTTCGACTTTGGACCGGGGGGGGTGTGTGCCGCACGGGGATAGTGTGTCCTTAAGCGTCCTTGCGGGTAAGTTCGAGGTGGGGATATCAAATGCATTGTTGTTTGGGTTAACATATGTTGTGTGATGTCCAAATAGTACTATTTGTGGGTATATCGTATCCGCAAAGAGAGAAGGGACGTCTGTCTGAAAGTGTGTGTCCCATTCTCAGAAAATTGCATCCGATGAGTTCCACTGTTTTAAAATTAAAATTCTCTTTTTATGCTCTCCATCTGGCCAATCGGATTGATTGATTGATTGATTGGTCGACATCCGAAAGCTCCTCTCAACTGTTCCTTTTTCCCAAACAACATTAAAAGAAAAGGTCTTAAAAGAAAAGGTCTTTTCTTCTTGCGGCATACTTTCTTGAGGCTCATTCATTGAATGGTGGGACACACCATGGCAATTAAAAACAATCATCACTTTTTCGCCTTCTCCTTGTCTTCACCATCAACACCTTTCACATCAGCTACGATAGACACCCCCCCCCCTTCCCAAAATTGATAAACCCATTTAACATGGAGAGTTTTGGGTGTGTGGCAATTTAGTTGTTAGTGGGTGTGTGTTTACTCTTCTTTGCCCTTTATTTTGGCTCTGGCACCAAGCTTCTTATTGGCATTGGTATTAGAAGTGGTGCTGATGGTGGTAGTGTTTGATGACTGCCTGCTGGTGGTGCTGATGGCATCATCAGATGACTTGGCCAGCTTGATCACTTTGCCTTCAGCAGCTTTTACAACTGCTTTTCCCTTTCTTTCTCTTTCTTTCTCCTTTTCATCTCTCTCTTTGTCTCTGTCTCTTTCCTTTTCTCTTTCCTCCTCATCGTAGTGAGCCTTTTCTCTCTCTTTCTCTTTTCCTTTATATACATCCACCCTCTCTCTATCATTTTTCTCAAACTTCTTTTCTCCTCTCAGTTTTAAGGAGAGGCTTCTCTTGAAAGAACTTGCCTTGGAGTCTTTATCCTTTTCTTTGTCTTTGACTTTGTGCGGTTTGTCTTTAAGCCTGGTCCTGAAGGACTCCTTATCCTTTTCTTTGCCACCGCCGGGCAGGACCTCCGGCATGTTGGCGTGGATCCGCTGCATAGTGTGCTCCAACTTAGGTGCCAGATGGTACAGCGCCCTGTGTGCAGCATCAGAGAAAAAGAAGAAACGCATGCATGTTATCAATAAAGATAGATCACCTGTTTTAAAGATGTTCGAGGTACAGATAGGCTTGAGTGTCCTATTTATTGTGAGGTAGGCAGGGTACCTGGGATTATTTTTCATTTCAGCCATGAGCAGGTCGAGCTGGGTTACGCTGGAGGACTTATGCAGCCGCACTTCAACACCAACACCGTTGACAATGCCAACGCCTCCAAGCACCCTCATCGCATGGTGATGCCCTCCTGGTGGTGTGCCGCGCGCTGACAGCGGGTCTCCCTGATGGATATCCAACCCAACAACCCACCATCACCACAGTCTTCAGTAAGAATGCAGTGCGAAAAAGATGGCCATTCAAGTCTGAATTCATCCCTCAAGACAGTTACCTCGGGCAGGGTTGGTACGGACAGAGGCATGGCAACGACGGGCAAGGGCATTGAAGGCATGACATTGGCAACACCCCCACCAGACATTCCGTGCTGGCCCATAGCGATTGACGCACGACGCAATGGGTTCTGGACTACCTGCACCTATTACAGGTCACAGCATTCAGCTCAGCTGCTATAAGAGGTATATTCATTGATCGCACGAATTTGGCTCTTCGTACCTGAGCGGCTAGGGGATTGTGGTGAGTAGTTATGGTATCGCGAGGTTGAGACTCTTCGGGTGCATCGGAGAGACGCCGAGCCATTGGTATGATACGCCCAATTCCCATGGAACCACCTCGCTTGAGCTTAGCCAGATAAATATCATCTTAAGTGATTGGTAAAGAACTAAAAGAAACACATGCCAGGAATGCTGGATTTGGGATGTACTTTGGGCTTAGCACCCTTGGTCTTATTGCGGCGCAGACGAAGGGAGCGGAGGTATGCAAAGTAATCATCCTTATGCATAAGCTCCAGAAGCTCTTGATGCACCACTTGTTTACGTATCTCAACTGTAGACAGCATATTTGTTAGCTATATTAATACTCAATGTTTCATTTCTGCTAAGTGACAGGTGCATTATACATACCGAACTGAAGATAAAGCTGGCTTACAGCGTCGTCAATGCACGAATAAAGAGCGGAGATCCAGTTGCGGCGCTGCCCTCCGTCAGATGCCTTCAGCACTGCCGTTTCTCCTTCCTGGTCCACAATCTTGATGCCCCACTCAAAACCAACTAATTTCCATGATATTTACATAAGCAAAAACCTTCATGCATCTCTACTCCCAAAGAAACAGTCCTGACCTTCATCAAAGCTATGATTGAGTGGACGTATAGGAATTTCAGAAACTGTCAGGCGAACAAGGTCCTGCATTTTGTGTACATGGTATCTTTGCCTGCGCCCTCCCACCTGATTGGAGAACTTAATGTTATTTCAAGGGAGGTGGGTAAATCATATTGTATCATGCTAGAAAGAAACCTGAGGCTGTTGGTCATTCAAAGAGCGAGATTGGGAGAGGAACGAATCTCTAGACAATGATATTTCTGCGGCTTCTGTGAATGAGCTCTCATCGTCATTCTAAAAAGATAATAAAGTTTACGTTAGTCCTCTAAGCCTTTCAAAGTCTCTTCTCATCCAGGCATCTTTGTTCACCGGTACCAACAGGTGATTGATGCTTTAGCTGGAGCATATCACTGTGCGGTGGTGGTTTGAGAGGGAGGGATGGTAAAATAACTTACGATTTGTTTTCCTTTTGGTGGCAAGGGTTGAGCCCAAAGCAATAAATCATTGAACAAAAATAGGTACCACCGCACACCCTTGTATTTCAACCTAAATTCAACAACTGTAATAATAGTGCTGTACGAAAAATGTGATCTACCTTGCTGTTGGAAGAGGCATAGTTAGCTTCTCCAACCACTTCCGTAAAATTTTCACTCTCCATGGGAATTTCTTCAAGCTCTCCTTCTCGTACAAGCCTTCGTGTTAACGTTACTATGTTCTAGAAATGAGCACCTTTAAGTCCAAATTGCATATGCACAAGTGGCAAAAAGGAAAGACAAAATGCTGTTTTGTTTTGAAAGAAACTTATTTGTAGTACCTGTTGCGTGTTAGTAAGAGAATTCTGTATTTTGAGCACTTCCAGAATGTTATCGACATCCGTTTGAGAATCTGCAACGTAGGATGCAAGATCGGTTATGGCAGCAGCAGCCTAAGAGAAATGGATCCATCATTAATACACAGCAGTTCGTCATTCATTGACATGTTTGTTCTGAAGATGGGAATGTGATATATATATATACAGAGAGCAGAGAGGACTGCGTCTCAATCATTCCCGCCAGCAAGAGGCATACAATCACAGGCTACTTCATTATAAATATTTCTTAGACTTCGGGTGGGGAGGGGGGGAGGGTACGTCTATGAGGTCCGGTAGGTCATTGTGGGTGGTCCAGGTGTGACGAACAAGCCGACGCAGAGTGTCCCGATAGCATGGAATGCGGCCCACTGGCATGTGCAAAAAATCTCCCAACCCACGGCCATACAGCCCCGCAGTCTTTGCAGCATTCTTCAACAAGAGAATAATGGAATGTTAGAAACTGGAACATAGTGCACCATATCTCGCAAGCGACTGACCTTTAAAAAGGCAGTAAATCTTGGGTTCCTATTGAGTTCTCCCAATGTGCGCAAGGCTTCTTTGTAGTGTGTGCAGTAATTGTTGTAGGCCTTAAGAAAGTGGTTCTGTCTCAGAGTAAAGAAGAACAGGTTAAAGCAATGACCATAAAATTTCATGGTGAGACAAATGGCTCTCCAGCTAGAATTTAGATTTATTAGTTGCATTACCATTTTGCGAAAGACATCACCGATCTTTTGGTAAGGGAACCAATTGGCATAGCGCTTTTGCAGCTGCTCCAAAAGTATTGTATTATAATTTCTTGACATAAAGGAAAAGTGTGAGAAAAGATCATCGATCCGGAGGTGTTATTCTGCAAAGGGTGATGGACGATACCTAATGACTTCTATGTCCGAAAAGAGGGACCGCAATGTGGTCTCCGAGGGCAAAATAGAATGCTCCCTACTAGCAAGGCTCTCCCTCAACGGATTCAGAAATACCTGTGAAACAGTTGCAATGGGTATTACGCCAAGCATGAGCCAATCAATCAGTGTGCTTGTGCACACGCTGCACATTCCGCTGTAATGGAAAGAAAGGCACCTCTACAACAAGACTCAGGTCAGCCACATATGTTTGCTCCGTCGCCAGCAGATGCGCTACAATCCTACTGCGCTTTTTACTCATCTTCACTGTGTTTTGTGTTAATATTTTTTTAAGCTATCATTCTGTGGTATTGAGGGGGGGTACTCACGTAAGGTGATGTAGTGCTGGCGCGCAAGAGCACGTCTGATGAGAGCCTGGCAGCGTATAATTTTACCCTCTCCCATCCGCCTTGCCATTGCCATTACCCGCTCTAATACCTGGCAGCCCCAATGAATGAGAAATGTACATGAGTTGTTGGGAAGGAAGCACATATAAAGAATAAACAGCTGGTACCTCGTCAGGGAGGGGTTCCAGAGCAGCTGATTGAGGCGCAGCCGGAGAAGAGAGAGAGCGCGGAAGCAGGGGACTGCCCGTTCGCTCTGTGTCGCTCACAAAAGGATCCATACCCTCGCTGTCATCATTGTCTGTGTCGTCCTCTCTCCGCGCCTGTCAGGTAACCACAAGGCATATATCTCAAGTTGGTCTCTGGTGAAGAGATACTCTCAATGGGGGGCGGGAGGGGGAGGCAGATGCAACTAACCCGACGTTTTTTATTCTTCGGTTGGGTGTTGGGAGAAGGGGTGTGCACAACGCCTGAGTTGATTGATTCCTGAGCCCATGGCCCAGAGCCAGAGGGCACCTTGTCGGCACAGCGTGGGGAAAATGTGGGGGGGTCCGCCTCCCAGCTGCCTTCTGGTGGTTTGAAATGTGCACATTCACCTTTTTGTTTATATACACGCGTAAGGGGGAAAGGAATGGCTGTTAACAGTATACCTTCATCATCGCCTTCACCATCAGCATCCTCTTCTGTCGTTGACCTCAAATTCTTTTTCTTCTTCTTTTTTGATTTCTTCTCTTTGGTGCTCTTCTTGGGATTGTTCCGTTTCTCTTTGCCCTTTCTCGCCCTCAATGCCAGCTCAGTGCTGCCAAATTTGTCCATCTTTGTTGAGGTTTCATCGCTTGATTTGATGAGAGACGCCCTCGCCTCGCTGCATTTCTCTGACATACTTAATCTTTTCAACTTCCCAAATAAATAAATAAATAAATATGAAAAAAGCCAGGCGAGGCCTAGGGGGCACACAAAGGGGGTGGGACTGGCCCTCTTCTCTCTCTTGAATCCCTTTGCTTGGTGCAGCAGCAGAAGAGAAGAATTTGGTTTGGCTCCTTGTTGTTGTTGTTTTTGTTCTCTTCTTTTGTTTTCCCAACCTCCCCCCCCCACACAAAGCAAGCAAACCCCCCCCCCTTAGCAATTATTCAACACTATTACCAAAAGAACAGAATTACCATTAAATTCACACATTGGTGTCCTCTGCTCTCCACAAGTACTGTGCTACTTCTTTCTTCTTCTTTCTTCTTCTTTCTTCTTCTACTGCTACACTTCTTTCTTTCTTTCTTTCTTTCTGTTCATTTTTGAGTGAAGAAGAAGAGAGGGAATTCTCAAGAAACATTTCCTCCACAGTCTGTCTCTCTCTCTCTCTACACACATAAAAATAGAAAAATATTTATCATCAAATGTGGTGTGTGTGT